>JALPCB010000101.1:0-69089 GCA_026538395.1 Cryptococcus sp. GC_Crypt_3
GTGGACCGCGCATCCCCAAGTGAGGATGGGCACGAGGTGGGGGATGACCCATACGATGTCCGTGATGAGGATCATGCAAAGGTCCTTCCCCATGACCAGCAGCCGAAACTTGATGTACCTTTGCGTGACGCTTCAGGTTCGACTGTACCGAGAATCGTCTTCTGCAGGATGGCTCCTTGCACACATAAGGTCGTTCGCCGGTATCTATGAGTGAAACCCGAATCAGATCCTAATGACTAATACAAAGGCACCAGGTACTCACGGCTATAAGTATGTATGCGCAACGAGCTTGGCCTAGAGAACGTCTTGGCGCAGTATGCACAGGCATACTTTGGGCCTGCTTGCGACCCAGTATTGCCAAGGTCCCTATCCTCCTCGCTATCTTTTCGTACAGTTCTCTCTTCGAGCTCCGCGACTCTGGTCGCTGATTCTGCCAATACCTCCATGCCCCGCATGGCTAGATCTCCCTTGACATCGGCGTCATCATTGCCGTCACCAATTAGTCCATCTTCTGCGCTCCTCTTCCTGCTACGCAACGGAGCTGTTGGGCCTTCGTCATCAATTTGAGTGGATTCCCGTCGTCCAGTCCAGCCCGAGATGATGGGTTGCAGAGGCTCAGATACGGATGGCTTCTCCATCACCACACTGTCAATGCGAGCAGGAGACCCATATCGACCCTTGGCCATCGCGACATTATCTCCACTCTTCGCCATTATTATCTCCGTGAGCGATGAACGGCGCAAAGTGGGTCGCTCGCCTGCTTCTGGTGTGGAGGGACGAGTCAGAGACTGCCGTCTAAGCTGATCTCTGTCTTCTGAATTGCGAGATGATGGACGACTAATTGAAGCTGCTGACGGAGGCGCGAGTAACTTGGCATCTTCAAAGGCGGATGCAGGAGGGAAGAAAGACGAAGGTCTTCGTTCCACTGAAGGTGCTGTTAACAATGGTGGTGGCATGTCTGAAGCAGACGAGCCAGGAGTCGACGCAGTGGTAAGATCAGCAAAGTGTCGGGAAAGCTGCCCGCCCACAAGGGACGAAGTACGTGGAGCAGCAGATGGTCGTCGAGAAGGATGTGGCGTGTGCTCGACGGTGGGAGACAGTGCCCCGCCAGCAGTGGAGCCGGAAATCGATCCCCTCGACATGGCGGCAGACATGGCCGCGGACGAGGCAGGAGGGGGATGAAGCATTCCTCTTAACCCATGTGACGATGCAGATGGCGTCTGGAAAGGTGATTCCATGGGGTACGAGGCGTTCCTATTCTGTGCTGCCCATCTAAGTCTCGCAGACTCTTCCGCATCCCGCAGAGCGGGCGGTCCATCCGAACGCCGCCGTTTGTTGTCGTGCGCATCCGCGATATACGGTTGCGTTGGGTAAGATTTGGAGCGGTCAAATACTCCTGACGGTATTGGTGGCATGCCATCGAAGTCGGGTAGCCACCAGCCGGCAACGTTTTCGGGAACGGCGGAAGAAGCAAGAGAAGAGTAGCGGGAGGTTCTTGCTGAGCTAGGCGAAGTTGAAGGGGAGCCCGGGATCAGCGAAGGTAGAGATGGTGATTGGAAGAGCGATGATGGTGAAGGCATAGGGGGTCGATCTGGCAAGCAAACAAATATCAGCACAAGAACTGGGCGTGGTCTTAAGTGACTGATGACTCACCTGTACCAGCCACACCGAAGAGCGACTTGATGCCTGGCAAGCTTATGGATTCCGGGGCGTTCGGTCTGCTCTGTTCCGACATCTCCTCCTTGACTCTGCGCAAAGGATGTCTCTGGCCGAGATCGCCATAACCTTCCTCTTCCATCTCCAGCTCGTCTTCCCGCATCATGGGGTCGAAGCGAGATGGCCGGCGGGTCGGTGCTTTGCCCCTGGCCATGATCGGCGAGGCCTGGGCGTAATTTGTCGGTCCTTCTGATTGAAACATGTTGGTGATAAAGTGCGTGGGGGTCGATGAAGGTCCAGAAGGCAACATCTGATAATGGCGGTCGAGAGAGTTCACCCGTGTTTTTGGTGAAAGGGACGCGAGACGGGGTCGTATCCCAAGTGCGCTGAGGAGAGGGTTTAGATCCGCCTGCACGTCGGTAGTAGTGAGTGTCATGATCGCGTGCGTAAGACGATGGCAAAGTGGTATCAAGTCGTTCAGAGCGGTTTAGTGATGGAAGGGAGGTAGAAGCCGAAGATATTATAGAAGAGGACCAAGAGATTTCGAAAGAGAGTACGCGACGAGAAGTATTCAAGGTAGCGAGGTACCCATCACACGAGGCGAGTGTATACCGGATTCGAGAGACACAGGGAAACAGAGTGTTTGCGATCGAGTACGAGCGTTGATGAAGAGGGGGAGCCGGGTAAGCGAGCGTGGAGTATGGAGAACACCGGTGTGCCGAAAGGGTAGAGGGTCGATTATAAGGGATAAATGAGGAGAGATAAATCGATAGTCAGTGATCTTTCTTTGGCTTGTAGTTCAGAAACGAGATAGGCGGGGCGGACGGGCATCGGGGAGATGAAGTGATGGATGAATGACCATTACGGCGATTGAAAAGGATGAAGGCGGGGATAGTGATGGCGGTGATGGTAACGATGGTGATGGAGACAGTGATGGTGCGAGATGGATAATGGATTTTGATGGCGCAGATCCCCGGCTGATCATGATCGACCACCTGTTCCCCGACCGCCCCTCACCCCTTTCGGCCGTCTCCCTTTGACTTTGATCCTCATCGCCTGTTTCTGCATTTACGTTTCCTTCCCTACCACTCCTTCCGACATCATGTCATCACCCTGTGGGTGTCCTTTGACGAGGCACAAGTGACGACTGCGCAATGGCTAAACCCGAAAGGTAAGGAAGGAATACTGTTACTCACACTCGAGGTACCTTTGAGACACGCTACGTCGGTCTACTCCGTTTTTGTGAGGCGCGGTGTTATGTTTACGTAGCGCAATCCGCTTGCTTTGATTCTAAGGCTCCACTGTATTCCTCTGGTCTATCGATGTCAAGTGTCGAGTGTCGATTGGCGAGGAGTATCGGCCGTTGTAGAGACGAGATACGAGGGTGATCCGGAATAGGACCAAGGCGGGATATTGATAATTACTTGAAAGCCAAATTTCCGCAGTCGGACGTGTTTCTGATTGTACTTGTCCAACGTAGGATGCACAGTGATCAACGCTAGATAGCGATGGCGATCAATGCAAGCACGTAGATATGATAGCGCCGACGATATTGGAGCGACTCGAGGTATAAAGCGCGATGTGTAAGATTTAATGGTTGTTTGCGTTTTGCGGCGATGAACCTCGATCTGCTCAAAACCCGTGTATGCGAGACAGTCTCTAGCGATGACTATACGTTCGTCGAAGTATTTTCCGTCGTCGTCCGCGATACAGTTTGCGATACCGACGATGAACGAGATAAAAGATATCGATGAGAAGTAGTAGAATCGATGTGTATAGCAAGAATAGAATACAGAAAGAAGGAGATGGTAATAAAGTGAAAAAAGGAATGTGGATGTGAATGTGATTGACTACTAATCGACTAGTCGAATAGGGCGAGAGCGATGGGTGGTGCAGATCTCGGTGTCGGGTGCAGATCTCTCCCTCGAGCCAAACTAGCGGTCTTGCAGGATTACGAACGCTTGCACGACTACCACTAACTAGTAAGACTTACAGATGCGAAATTACAGCGATGGATTCTGTAAGCGCTATGCAAGCAGAGTAATGATGTGGTGCGGTGCAACGACGTCAAGGGCAACAATCAGGAGACAGGGAGCGACGGAAGAGAGACACGGAAGGGAGAAGGGGCGGCGATCACACGCAGCTGTGGAGTGGAGAACGACATACAACTCTATTCGAGTGGAGCGGAAAACCCAAAGAGACTGAAAAAACGTACAAAGCAACGCAATACACGCAACCCGCGCCAAAACACACGCCAACGCATGCGACGCTGCGTCAAGCGCAAAACGTGAGGCCCTGCGGCGACAGTAGCGATCGGCGTCAGGTCTGCGCCGCACAAGCTGCAACTGCAACAGCCAACTGTTTCGCGTGGCTCAGGGGGCTGAGACAGGAGAATTACCACCACAGCAATGTTCCTTTCGGGAAAGAGCGAGCGACAGTGCGGGAAAGAGCGAAAAACAATTAGACATCCAAAGGCCAGGGACAGCGACGGCTCCAGCTGCAGAGCTGAGCCGAGCACACAGCCACAGCATAGATATAGAGATACAATGCACAGTAGTACGCAGCGCGGCCACTGCGTGATCAACGCATCACTCGTCGTCGTCTGTCGTACGAACAATGAACTGACCCCGAGAACAAGGACACATAAGCACCCTCGTCTGCTGCTTTGCTGCGGTTGCTGCTCTCGGAAGGAAAGGCGCGAGCCTGCCCTGGTGACGGCGACGGGTGACGGTCATTACACGCAAAGCGAATTAAGCAGCAATATTGCATGTATGACAAGATTGTACGTGGCACATTGGAAGATCGCATATCACGTAAACAAGCGATCAAGCGATCCAGGAAAACCAACGGACTACCGATTCGGACAGCTGTCTCCTGTTTGCCCTGGCCCTGCCCTGTTTGCTCTGTTCCAAGGGGAAGGGCAGAAACAACCGTTTACGTTTCGCGGTTAGTTGTGTGGCGTTTCTTGTCCTGAGCATGACTCAAGGAATACTGGCCGAACAATACGTCCGTCTGGCTGTCTCGCTTTGTCGCCATGATGCGAATAGGAACAGTCCCACAGCGGTACCTGGTTCCCACCACCCCACCATCCACTACACATATGGACTGACCACGTACCCAGGCGAGCCGAGCCAAGCCTCGGAGCCAAGACAGGCTTCGAACATACTACGCATCGTCATTCCGCCGCACTTCACTGCGGTCCTCGCAAGCTTTTGTCAGCCTGGCCCTCTGATGCACTGATGCTCCGACGTCCGCATATCGCATGTTCTGAGAAGGAGACGGACGATCAGGGCAGCCCTCCGGGTCTTTTCAACGGTGGCGTTTCGCCCATCTGGGTGGACTGCGGTTTGGCAACTTTTGTTTTGGAGTAGTTTAACAGCACTGACGCTCACTCAGGGGTCAGGGCCGACCAGCGGGCTAAGGGAAAAACGACGTAATTAAAACGTTGTCGACAATGCAATGCCGTCGGATGCTTTGGCTGTGTGCGGTCAATCGTGAAAGCAGAGCAACGCTGAGTACGAAGACGAGGACGCCACAGTACCCGTGTTGGCTGGCTGCTCGTTCCGCCATCTCATCCATCATCCAGCATTGCTCGTTGCTCGTTGCTCGTTGCTCGTTGCTCGTTGTTTGTTGCTCGTCGCCCTGTGCTGGTGGTGGTCACCCACCGCTCAGCGCTCTTCGGTTCAGCTCTGAGGGCTGAGAATAGTTGGACGGATGTATATATTTTACATAGATTGCGTGGTCAGAGGCAGAGACACGCCACGCCACCCGCCGGTCATACCAAGTACTCGGCAACGTGAATCGTCCATCAGCGGGAGAGCGGGACAGCAAGTTGGCTGATCGACCGGAAAGTCTACACGTCTACCAGATACTTCTACGCACGCATCTCGCTGCGTCGCATCATGATTATCCTGACATCTCGTTAGCTCGCTCGCTCGGTTGGACCAAGCATAATAATGAGTAAGAGTACGAGCGTCGGGATCAATCCACTTGTGCTATGCGTGTCGTCATCAGTGTCGTGTGGAGCCTATGGAGCAGCACTCAGCAGTGAGGATTGCGCAATGAGCAATGAGCATTGAGCAGCGGGAGGCTGATTGCTGTTGCTTGGACGTTGACGCGCTGAGCACGGATTGATTGTGCAGCGGCGGCCGTCTTGTCGCGACAAGGGGACATGCCCATAGCCCACAGCTCATAGCCAGTCACTGATTCTCATCTGTTCTGCCACAGAATCGTCAATGCCAATCGACAATGGACCATATGACACCTCGATACGGCCGAGCTGAGACTACGATCTGCGTTCTGCGATCTAGACTACCAGACCACTGTGGCACAAATATGATCTGCGTTTCACAGAGTAAGACTACCACTAGAGCACCGATGTCACTGGCTGACTAACTAGCTGACTAGCTGACGGCTGACCAGCGGATACTAGATCAGGCACAGTTTCAACGAGATCTGATCTTCTCGCCTTGGGCTGAGATCGGATCGTGTCTATCGTCTGTGAAGACGTTTCGCTGGAATACGGCACTAAAGCTGCTCTCGTCATGGCTTCCACGCTTGTATACAACGTAATGAATGTTTCGCGTACACTCGCACTAGCATTAGGCGCTAGTCGATGTGAGCCGTAATTTAAATCGATGAGCTCAAGATGTATGTGCGAATTGACCAGATATTGAATCCCCCAGATAACTAGATGAGCCAGTTGAGCCGGTGCGAGGCAGCCGGAACCACTCGATGATTGCTCCCGCTTCACTCGGCTCCTTTCTATGTAGAGCTCTGTTGCATACAATAGTCCTATCACATTGCTATGTCCCACGGACGGACATAGGGACGAGGCCCGGCTCGTACCCCTGCAACGCGGCGAGGACCAGCTCGCCCAGCGTGTCTGCGAGCCTGTCAACGAAAGAAAGTCAGCGTTGATCACCCAACCACCGAAAACGCCAGTTGGTCCGCGGGCCACTCGGTGAGAGTGAATCGGGTAGGAAATGAAAGTCATGTACCAGTCCCATCGGGTGCGATAGCACTTCAAGCCCGTTCTCCACGGTAACCACTCTAGTCTACCCAAGGAACGGCGTCAGCATCATCTCCAATCGCAGTGAACTCTGGTTTCTGTGCATACGGTAACCGTAGCGGTAGTAGCGAGACTAGTGGTCGTAGCGGTCATAGTGGTGTGGTAGAGAAGGAAGACAAACTCACATGCCTAGATATCGGAGTGTCTGGCACCCGCGCGCCGTGAGAGAGAACGCGCACAGGAGCGCCGACGTTATCGCACCTATCAACAGAGCTAGTCTTGACCATCAGCACTGGATCGCTTGACCGCTTGATCACGATAGATACGCTTGTACTGCAAAGAGAAACGAGACTGAGACTTACCTGCGCAGAATAACGACACCGCTGCGTCCCATATACCGCTGAGCAGAGGGCTTAAGCCCTTCGTCCGCCGTCTGGGTGTACTAGCAGCCTTCTTGCTTGATGCAGGCTTGATATCCCTACTTCTCGAAGTTGCGCTCCTGGTGATCCTCTCTCCCTGATTCTGAGGTTTACTTCTACCGGTTGATCGAGACTTCGCATTCTGCCATCGCTTGGGACGGATTATGGATGATGTGAAAGATATGAGAGATGAAGGCCATAGTCGTCGCAGGATCAAATATGCGAGCGTCGCTAAGAGGACGGTGACAAGAGCGAACCCCAGCGCGACCTGCATTGGTATATCGCTCAGTAGCAGTCACTAACAGCAGTGACCAGACACTTGAGACATACGATGTACTGAGCATGCTGTACCAGCCATATTGCAGTCCCGAACACTTTCAACATTACCATATCGTATCGATATGCACTACCCAAGGGTGATCATGGCAAGAGATTATGGATGGTAGTATGTTGGAATGACAATCAGGTAATATACTCGCGGACGGAAAAATCAGTCGCCCATTTCATCCTTGACGTAAACAGTCTGTTGATCTCGGGTGTGGAGACCCGCTCCCCTCATTCTTCATCGTACGGTGAAACCCATGACTTTCTCTGCTTGTAAAACAGCACGTTGATTGAATCCTATACACAATTGTACGAGACAGGTAGCAGAGACCACGAGTGATCATATGAGCATTGATAGCTATCTCATACATTGCTTGCACCAGTAGATCACTCTCGACACATTCCTACTTGATATTGACAATAAATTTTAGTCCTCGTTCCTCATTCTCTGCTCGTTGCTAACATCGACAAAGCTCGCCACGTCTTTACGCATCGTGTATCTCCATACTTTGTCCATAGCCTACTACGCCTACTGGGCCTTCTTCTTGAGCTCGTTCCCCATAGAACCGCGCCTGTTGCGGTCGGTGTAAAGCACGAATCCGAGGACGAGGATGCCGAGAATGACGATGTTGGCTGTAACATCCCAATAGCGTATCAGCAAGCCTCGTCAAGGATGAGAGACATGAAGACATGCAGGAAGATCAAAGAGAGAGGTGCTCCGCGACTCACAGATGAGGAATTGGACAGAAGCGCCAACAAAGCTCGCAACGTTCTCCAACAAGGCCCAGACGAGAGCGACGACACCGTGCACCAGCGAGTAGATGATGTTGAAGAAAGACTGCACGACAGCGAGGATGCTTTGCACGATGCCCTAAAAGAGGCAGGCGATCGGTCAGCTCTGCTATTGTAGCACCAAGTGACTTCATGTCGAGCTCTTCCAAATGCGCTGTGACGAAAGCGGTACTCACCTGAACAAAGTGGTAGAGGCCGTCGACGAGGTTTGCCATGTTGTCAGCTGTGGATAACGATACTGGATGAAAAGCGGTAAAGGGATAGTTGTTAATAGATCAATGAATGTGTTATGTGGTAGACCAACGGGGAGGCATTGCAATATATCCTGTATCTGCCTTCCTGGCGACTGGATCCAGCAGCACCCGCAGCAGCAGCAGCAGCAGCAGCAGCAGCAGCAGCAGCAGCAGCAATCAACGGCTCATCAAGCACACTGAGGATCGTCATGACGTAATGAAATGACTCATTAGCGATATTTTGCTATTGTACTTTCGCCACTCACACAACAAAAGAAGGCTGGGCCATGCGATACCAGCTAATTGTGCTTAACGCCGCTGTGTTTTTGTAATGTGGCACTGGGGCTGGGACTGGTAAGTAGCTTTTGTGCCATTGGTAATTGAGGTGATTGTTTGGTTACGGTTTGTAATTGGATTCCAGCTGCATTAGTCGTTAGTCCTACGAGGACTAATTCGACGTTTTTGCTGCGATATGCCACTCGCAACTCGCAATTGCTCGCATCTCACTTCTGGCTTTCGACATCTTCCTTCAGCTCCAGCTTGCATCTCTATCTTCAGCTACAACAACTATAACAAACACCCGCAGCATGTTCTGAAGCATTCTCGCGATCAATCAGGGGCACCTTTTGGATGTGCGAATAAGACAGAAATCAACTTTGGTACCGACACTCCTTCTCAAATCAACAACAACAACAAAACGCTCCTTTCTTCCTCATAGCTTCCGGATCTCTACACATCTGTGCAACCTTTTCCTTAAAATTAGACAGTCAAAGCCAGCGAGCATGTACACGGACGCTGGGCCATCGCGCCAGCAACCGCCCTCCTCATCGTATGGCGCCCACAAGTCTCTTGGTGGTCCGAGTCCTTCCCCTCGCGCCGGACCGTCAAGATGGGACAGCGACTACGACGGTCCACGAGATAGGGACGACAGACCGAACGGCTATCGAGTAGGAGAGGTCCGTTACTTGTTTGTCATCATGATCTGAATGAGGAATGTAGCTCACCAACCTGATTGACCTGTTCTTCCACCTTTATACCTGCACATGTCGACCGACAGTCTTCCGGCCCACGCCCATACGCCGTCCCGCCGTGGCAGAACCGGCCGCCGCCTCGCTCCAATAATATGCGACCCAGCTCGTCGTCTGGACCCAGACCCCGTAGTCACACGCCTTCCCCACCTCGACGAGGAGGCTACGAGAGGGACCGGGATAGGGATAGAGGATTCGACGTGCGCGATAGACTCAGCTTGGAACCCGGATGGCGTTCGACAAGCGGTACAGGTCCCGGAGCGGATACCCCTCCGACTCGAAGGACGTCAGGCTTCCCACCACCTCCAAGAGATAGAGGTCCGCCGGATCGTGAGAGCGGCTGGGCGCGCGAAGACCGACGGTGGCTTGAGAGGCGAGACGACCGCGATCGATTTCGAGACGATCTCCCACCGCCTCGAAATGGGCCTGCACCTCGAGTATTTCCTTCGTCTACGACTTCACAAAACTCGCGATATCCTCCAGATAGCAGGCCAGCACCTCGCTCACCACCCTCTGCTCCTCGAGGACCAAGAGCTTTAGCTGCGCAAACTCCGCCGACTTACTCTGCCTCTCGTCTACCATCCGGTTCGCGGCCTGGAACCACGTATTCCACACCCGAGGCTCGTTCAAGAGAGACCAGCAGGTCTTTTGTCGATAGACCTTCCACTGGCGGTGGCCCAGGTCCATCAACCCAAGCTCTCGCCGGGAGTCAGTCCGAAACGTCGCCTAATTCCACTGCGGTTCCACGTGCACCCAGATCCATGCGCGGCTCGTCGAGTCCTGTAGATACTAGACATTCACGCGAGCAAGAAGCTCTTGCTGGCGCGCCTCCCAACAATGTCGGAGCTGCCGATAATCACGCTCCATCGTTACCGGAAGATCCGGATCTGGAAGAAGGCGAAGTACTATCCCCTGTCCAGCAAGTACGAAATCCTATCCGACCCTATGATAATGATGATCGTGATGGACTTCGAGGTCGAAGTAATTGGTCACCTCCAAGAGATCGGGAGAGAGATCGCTGGGAATGGGAAAGGGATAGGTCTCGTCGAAGAAACGGTAGTCCCCATTCGCCTCAGTGGAACGGCCGCCGTATAGAAGACGGATGGGCACAACAAGGGAGAAAGCGGAGTACTTCGAACCCCACTCGTTGGCGAGGTCCGGGATCAGAAGCGGGTTATGCGAGTTTACCAAAATCACCTCCTCGGCCAGAAGCAGTAGACGAAGAGGCGAAGCCGGCCCCGGTCGACCATAAGGTTTATCATCATACGACAGAAGCCGGTGACACTAATCGTGCAAATACCTCAAATGACCGGCCACTTACACCACCCATACCTCCATCAGCGGTCACAAAGGTGTCCGACTCACCATCGACGACGACCCCTCTTCTGAAACCAGATACATTAGCTGTACCAGAAGAACCATCGCTGTCGGCCGGGTCCGAGATCTCACGGCCTGAAACTCCGACACTCCCTCAAGCCGTCCCCCAGGCCGACCTCAGCCTAGGGATCGAATCAGTCGCGCCGCCCAGTGACGCATTGTCCACAAAACCGACGACAAGCGGAGCTCTTGAGGCTAGCGTAGAGGCCCCCGCGGTCGATTCCCCTCGTCAAGGTATCATAGAAACCAAAACGGAGAGTCCCAAAGCGGTATCGCAGGTGATTGACGAAAAGACTCTGAGAGCACCCACTGGTCCAGAAGCCGTGACGGAGAAGACATCGTCAAGTCCGCTAGTGACAAAGGAGGAGCTCGTCGAGCAGGCCAACGTGGATCAAAACACTCCAACACCTGAGGCGATGACTGTCGATACTACTCAGACTGAAGATGATCATTCGCATGATCTGCCTGCATTGTCGCCCACTCGACCAATGTCCCTGGACGTCGAAGCCGACATCACCAACACTACTTCCATCGATACTGCTGAGCACTCCGAACAGCCTCCTACGCCCGTAGCACCAACGCCTCCTTCTGAATTCGCTACGACGCCTGCGATGTTGGCGGAACCTGCGGATGCGGAAGCTGAGGTAGAGGTCGTTCAAGACGTGAGTACTGCGAATTGCCGGGGCGGCAGCCTGTGGGTCGTAGCGATACTGACTACCGCGCAGCATGAGGTCGCACCCAGCCCTACATCATCGGCCCTCGCGATACATGCAAAACTCGACTCTGCTCCAGCAAGCAAATCACCATTGGCTATCATGACCTCGCCGGACACCGCTCGCTCCAGTCCGCCAGCTCGCAAGGTGACGATAGCTGAACGTCGCTCCATGATTCTCCCTTCAACTGATGACAGCCTCTCCTCACCGTTTGGCGATCGCTTTACACGGAAGGACCCAATGCCTACCGCTGATTCCACCGATGCTGAGACTGAAGCCGGACCCAAGACTGCGGACATAGACGATAGAGATACGCCTTTGTTCGATGATGCGTCCGAGGAGACTAGACAGTCATCTGTGATCGCCGCGATCAAGATGGCGCAGAACAAGTCTGCGCCCATCGACGTGCAATCAGTCCTCGCTTGGAACCTTGCTGCGGCTCCCGCAGACACGACCCGTATCATAGCGGAGGATGACGATGAACGCGCTCAGAAACTCATGGAACTCACATGGCCTCTACATCAACAAGAAGCTGCTGTCGCCAAATTGGTCGCTTTCGTTGTGACGAAAGAGAAGCTCAAGCTCGATGCCAAGAGTGAGAAGCTGAAAGCGGAGTATCTGGAGCTTGACGAGGAATGGAGAGAGCATTGCAATTTCCTCGATAGTCTCATGGAGAAGCGCGGTCCCCCGCCGGCCGATCTGTTTGCCGTTCCCAATGCCATACCACTAGTCACACCTGGGCCAGTCATCCCCGCAACTCCTACAGCAGAGGAATCATACAGCTCGCGGGCCAACCGGCGACGAGGTGCTGGTGATGCCGTCACTACCGAAGCTGAGTTCCAAGAGATTCTAGCTGGATTAGCGGACACCGCAGCCAAAGATCCGAACTTCCGAGCGAGCAAGACCGCAGCTGTCATTCCTGATATGCTGCTCGACCAAGAGCGGTATCTGCGCTACGATGATGACAACGATCTCGTCACGGATCCTCTGTCATTCTACGATTTCGCCGGAATTGCGGAACCCATCTGGACTCCCGAGGAGCGCGCCCAATTCGTTCGACGGTACATGGCATATCCCAAACAGTTTGGCAGGGTCGCCGATGGCATTCCCAACAAGACTGCGTCGGATTGCGTATTGTACTATTACCGCACCAAGAAGGAGGTCGACTACAAGGGCATGCTGGCGTCCAAGCGCGGCGGTGGCAAGAAGAAGACCATCATCAAGAAAGGAGGAAAGGGCGCTGCGCTGTTATCCGATTTACAAAGATCAAAGCCCACTGTATCCGGCACTGAGACCCCCGTCAAGGGAGCAAGGGAGGATTCGGTCGTCCCTGGTACTAGCGCAAGAAGGGGTAGGGCACCTGTGACTCCGGGCGAGGGCGGCCCGACGCCTACTGTTGGGAGGAGAAGGAAGAATGCAACTCTCAACAATGGGTCGAACGCCAATGACGATGAAGAGCAGGTGGAGTCGTCCACGACGTCGAGGGCAGGAAGCGAAGCACCATCCCTCGTTGCCAGCAAAGCTAAGATGCGAATGACTGTTAAGACTGCCAAAAGACCTAGAGTCAGCTCGATCTCTGACATTACGACCCCCAAATTGCCTCCGCCTTTGTCGCTCACCGCAACTACCGCGGCGGCAGCAGAAGGTCCCGGTCCACTACCGCTCACGACTGCTGATTCTGGGCAAGCGGATCCGACCATGGCTCAATCAGAGCTTTTACCTCCTGTCAAGCGCGCTGGGAAACGACGGAAGGTCACTGTAGACGCAACCAACCCCACCGCTCCTGAACCGGCCGCAGCGACAGATGCGGCGGCTGTGTCATCAGGAGTTCCTGTTGAACCAGCACAAGCAGGAACACTCGGCACTGGGCTCACGCCGTCAGACAAACCGACCAAGCGCTCTGCGACCAATTCGTATTGGTCCGTGGAAGAGAAACGTCGCGTGAAAGAATTGGTCGCTATTCATGGTGTCGATGTCAAGGTCATCGCTTCACAGCTCAAGGGCAAATCAGAGCGCCAAGTCAGCAATTTCCTTGAAGCGCATCGCACAGACTTGGTCGAAGGTGCGAGCTCTTCAGCGGTGGTAAATGGCGGTACCAGAGAGGGAATGAAGGCCAACGGGGATGCGCAAAGTCCTGTAAGTCCTCGCTGTCTAATCTTGTCAATCCAAAGGTGCTGACGGAAGGCGTTTGTGTCAGTCTCTTGACCTGTTCAAGTCTGCCACGGGCACTCGGACGATATACGACGCGTTCCCCAACCTGGACCGTGACCGATACACTCCGTCTGAACCTCGACTGGGCATGTTCCCGACTGGACCTGCTCTACCACAAGGCGCTGCGACAACCGGCGAATCACCAATGAAGCCAATCTCTCGACCTGGAGGCATGCGAATATCTGCCTTGTTGAACGATGATCCCGTCGCGGAAACGAAATCGGCTATATTGGATACGATCGATGCAGCTTCTGATGGGACTGTTGACGAGAGGGATATGGACGGGATGCTAAGACCATCGCCTCGGTCCAACCCTCCTGCTCCTGTGCCACCGCAACATACTTCCAACTCTTACCCGCGTTACGAACATCAGTCGTACCAGCAACAGAACCCTCCGGATTTGGACCGATATCGATCTTCGAGCTCCGCAGGGTCATTGGCGCCCTACACGACCTCGTCACAGTCCTCGTGGACTGCGCATGGTCATCCCCCCCGATCTGACATGTATCAAACCACTTCGCACCGTCCAGCGACGAGTGCGTCGGCTCCTGCTCCGCCAGCTATACCGCATCGCGCATCATGGGATTCGCCCGGTCTTCATCAGCATCAGCATCAATCTCAGTCTCAATCCCGCGGCAACTCTTATCCGCATCGGTACGAATACGAGTCTGGTCGGCAGTACGAACATCATCCGTACACTACCGATAGGGACAGAGAGAGATACAGCGTTAGTCAGCAGCAACAACAACAACAACAACAACAACAACAGCATTCCTCAAGCGTCCCGCCTCCCCTTAATGGATACAACAGCATGCCATCGCTCAGAGCTTCAAGCAGTCCGAACGTTTCGACTGGGAGTCTAGGTCAGGTACAAGGAAGCGCAGCGACCCCTGTAGCGCCCCCTGCGCATACTCAGTACTAGTACTGAGGTCTGAGTTCTTGCGTCGATGCCGACCTGTCTTCAGGAAGGGCAAAATGTCGTAGAGTCCAATCTGTCAAGTAGGCCAGGCAGATGCTGGCATTGTATAGTCAAAAACAGATTAAATCAAGTATAATTTCTCCCTCGTTTTATGGGCTGTCGTAGCATATCTCGATGCATACAGTCCACTGCCTTGATAGGGAGTAGCGGGTGTTTTGCGATCATATCATATCACCTATAAAGTGCTGCTTGTCGTGTGAACAGATCCGCCAATGACGGATGACGTTCCTATCGTCACGTGACCGTTTCACTTTCGCAGGAATTTCGTCTTTTTCCTCTCTGCACCAAACAGATGTGTGCTTGCTCAAAAGTTGTCATTACGCCGCACTCCGTGCTCTTGCTATAGCATACCATCTATCACTCCTCGTCGTCCGTGCATTCGCGTCGTCACGTAGCGCTATGACTGTCACCGGACCAGACAAAACGGGCCCTGACTCAGCGACTGGGCCCGCATCCCACCCGCCTACACCTGGACCTGGGGCAGAGGTAGCTGTCGACGGCAGCTTCTCTGGGCCTAATGCCGAGGTATCCGGATCGGAATTCCTCAACTCCCCAGGCCCATTCGAGGGGCCCGAGAAGTTACTGGAAGTGTGGTTCGCGCCGTCCTTTGACCAGCTGCCGCAAGTCGCCGAATCGAGTTTGGCCCCAGGACTCAAATACCGTCAAGCTCCTTCCACCTCTTCGTCTACCTCTTCTTCGTCCGCTTCGCCGCATGAACTCGCGAACGGCGCGGGAAGCAGCAGGTCGTATACTGGTTTGAGAAAGGTTCCGAGAGAGGTATGGGAGGAGATGCTCGATATCGTCAAGTGCAAAGTCCTCAGTATGGTCGAAGGCGAAGAGCTCGACGCCTACCTCCTCAGGTACGCATCACTTTCCTCGTCATCAAACGGGACCACTACTAAGTAGCTGACCCGTGCTTGGTACAGCGAATCATCCCTCTTCGTCGCTCCCCACTTGCTCATCCTCAAAACATGCGGGACCACCCTCAACCTCTTGGGCTTGTACCGCATCATTGAGATTGCAAGGACATACTGCGGTTTCAACAACGTCTGGCGGTGAGCACTGGACCTCGTTGACAAGCTATTCGCATCATGATGAGAGAGAGGTGGGTGCTGATCGTTCACCTTTGTGTTGCAGCTGCTTCTACTCTCGCAAATCTTTCTTCTTTCCTGAACGGCAGCAGGGCCCGCACAGGGACTGGGGGGATGAAGTGCGCTTCCTCGACAAAGTATTCGGTATGTTCACTGCTCTCATTTGCGTCATCGATGTTCAACAAATGTGGCCAAGTTTACTAACCCTCGACCCACTCGTAGGCACCGCCGGTACTGCGTACACCGTTGGACCTATGAACCGAGACCACTGGCTGCTCTACCTCACGTCACCCAACTCTCAACCTATCCTTCCCGGCGATTCTGCTCCTTCTCCCAACAATCAACTGTCTCTTCCCCCATCTCCGACATCATCCACCTCCTTCAAACCAGCCAGATACCAGGACACCACCCTCGAGATCCTCATGTCACACCTCGCGCCCGAAGCACGAGAGCCATTTTTCCACCCCCAATTCTCCGACCCTTCTTCTGTCCCAGGCCATGAATTAGGACACAACCTTTCCTCGCAGCTTGGCATCGATGGACTCTTCCCCGCCCACGAAACCACCCTCGACTCGTTCGGCTTCGACCCTTGTGGCTATTCAGCCAACGCCGTTATCGGCACAGGCATGCCAGAGGCGACGCACCGACCGGGCAAACCTGGAGGAGGATACTACACTATCCACGTTACTCCGGAAGAAGGGTGGTCCTACGCTTCATTCGAATGCAATGTGCCTCTCCCCATCTCTTCATCCTCATCCTCTTCATCCGTCTCGTTGTCGGACAGCGCACGGCCAACGCTCCAAGCCCTCATTCGCAAAGTGGTCAACATCTTCCAACCCTCTCGACTGTCCATCACCCTCTTCGTATCGACTTCATCTGGTAGCAGCGAACAGACCCCCACGAGCGAGACCGAAGCGCGCGCATGGCAGTCTTTCCCTAAAGACTTGCTGGGTTCAGGCTTTGCTCGCAAGGATAGAATAGGATATGAGTTCGATGGGTACGACTTGGTCTTTGCGTGCTTTGAGAAGAGAGGCTGGACGGAACCAAAAAGCACCAATGGCGTTGCGGGCCTTCTCGAGTCATGACACGGTGAAATCAGAATCTGATGAGACGCATGATGTGCGAGGTGCTTGGGCTAAGTGTACGAGTCACGGGAAGGCAAAGATGAGGTCCCGCGAGACGGGTTCGAGGTGCATTGTAGGGAAGAGATGCGACGACCGGGCGGCTGGCGGGTGGACCAACAGGTCAACAACAAAATGTAGTGGCTTCACGCTGCTTGTTAATAGGCTTTTCATTCGTATATGGCTGGCGCGTATATCCCAGTTAGACATATTCGATTTTGTAAATAAACAAAGTTATCCTTTGAGTACAGTATGTGCAATGCGATAATCTGTACATGTTGCGCACTGGTACAAAAGTGTATCTGGATGGGAATGATGTGGTAATTGGTATACAGGACGCATGAGTGATACAACCTTGAGATATTGCTATTATAGACTTGATTAAAGATACCAGAAGAGAAGATAGAAGCTTTGAGCATAGAGCCTAGAGGGTGAACCCCAACGCGCTCGTATCCAACACCACCTCCTCCTCGCCTATGTCCCTGCCGACAATCTTGACTTCGTCGACTCGTGATCTCGGATCTCTCCATTGGCCGTCGATCGTCCTGAAACCTTCCCTCCTAGCGGCCTTGAGCGCTTTCATTCGGGTGAGGGTATCGTCTCTCTCTTTTTGCCAGTTGTTGGCGTGGCCATGGGTTTGGCCGTACTGCATCAAACGACCGACATCATGCAGATCGAGCTTGTGACCACTTGTGAGCACTCCACTGGTATTCTCATCGTCATTGTCCGCGTGGTTGTCGGTGCTGTTAGTGGGGGTACCGAGGAAGGACCGTCGATGGACAGGTGGCGGCGGGGGTCCAGGCTCATAATGGATGAAGCGCAATCGCACGCCTGCCTCAGCGCACACGTCCCTAATAGGTGTGTGCGAGCGAGTATTAATCATGCGATGAGCGAACGAGATGCTTAATGGCGTCTCGAACACGAATTCGCCGCCGAGTTGAGTGAAATGACCGGGGTTGCGAAGCGGCATCTTTGTGGCTCGTTTGATTGTCTGCACGGTCGATTCAAGCCCCGTCTGAATCAGGTAATCGCCTTTTTCTTCTTCTGGTCCAGAATCGCCAGTTTGTCGTGTGAGTCCTAAGGAGCGGTAGAGAGCCAACGATGGATCGGTGTACATCTTGAACGGACATCGGAACGCTTTGTCTAGTAGCTAATCGTCAGCAATCGGACGGAGATAGAGGGGTAATCAAGCAGAAGACTCACTCCTGTACCCGTCCAGCATCTTGTCCGAGCCATTGCCAATTATGACCAAATCGACATTGGCTTCTTCCAGCGCGTCGAGGGATACATCGGCGAGGATCGAGTTCATGTATTGGGCGCAAAGTGGGCAGAACCCTGAGTACCACCAAATCAAGTCAGTTATGCAGGTCTCCTGATCACTTGTGTGTACAACTCACAGTGTCGAATGAAGATGACAATGGTTCGTCGGTGCTTTACTAAATCGGCGAATTTGATCTTCTTGCCATGTTCATCCACCACTTCCTGCAGACCAGCTTGAAACAAAGTTTTGGGGTCCGGGATATCGTCCGCATCAAATTCGTCTTTTTCTCTCTGTTGGCGCTCTTTCCGCTCTTTCCTCGTCTCCTGGCGAACAGTCGACGAACGACTATGCGTTCCACTACTGCGCGACGCAGATTCGAGCATGTCCAGCTCGTCCGCTATAGACCACGTAGCAGGGACTGCGCCGCACACGCTCCCCGAGCGAGAAGTGCTCGAGTGCGCGTAGCGCGACGAAGAAGATGTTGCTGAGAGAAACGTTTGCGCGGCTGATGAATTCGAAGTAGCTGTCGAAGTGGAAGATACGGATCCGCGACCGTGCGGCCGGGAGAACGATGAGAGCGATAACATGTTGAAGCGCGATGCTGAGGCTGATACGGATGATTGAGGAGTGACCAGTATCTCGGACGAAGCGGGCGATGATGGCTTGCGAACCGGAATAGGCTGACTGGGCATAACGGTTGTCGGGGTCGATGCAAGCTGAGTCAGCGGTGATGGCGAGCCGATACTGTTGGTGGAACGCTTGCGCGAAGCGGACCAAGGGAAATTGCCAAATGCGCCTCGGGGTGAAAGGCGGAACGGACTTGGTGTCGGTGAACGCAGAGTGTAATTCGCGCTGGACGTCTCTGAGATAGAGCTTGAGGTTCTAGTAAAACCTGGGGAAGCGATACCAAGGGTGTGTCGACCGAGTCCTCCTATAGCTAAAGCCGATATGGACGGTGCAGAATCAGCGCGAGAGATGGGTGGGGGCGGCGGTGTAATCCTAGCTAGATTCTCGAGTGATTCTGTCAGAGCCGGAGGGAGCTTGCGGGATAGTCTGCGAAGCGAGGTGATTTGGCGGTGAGTGAGACTGGCCGAGTCTGCTGTCAATTCTGTGGATTGAGTTGCAGTGCCCAGATACGACGTCGGCGAAGGCGATGATAATGGTGTTACGCGCTGTGTGGGCGAGATGGGTGATGTAGGCGAGGACGGGACGTGATATCCCTGCTCTTGTTGTTGGTCTTTGATACCTGCAGTCGGGTTCGTTTCGACAGTCAATGTTGATTTGAATGTGGGTGGTGCTTGAGAACAAGATTTGATTGAAGAAGTAAAGACATCTTGAATGAAGATCGGCTTCGACAGGGCATCAGCATCGATGCTGCCTTCGATGCTGCCAATTCCAATGCTCTCGCCATACGCTGCGCCGCGTACGTGTATGCTAGTGGCCATCCCGAAACGGCTAGTATCGCATCCCTGGTCCTCGAGGGCTCTAGCAAAGGCACAGACACGCAGGGGCACTGAGTCACGGGCCACGGGTCACGGAGGCACTGCGTCGCTGTGCCGCTGCGTCACCCGTGACTAATGAGTTGATTTTTGGAATAATGGAAATTGAGGTTCGGTCTTGGTTTTAGACCGGTAATCCAAAGATTCTGGCCAGAGCCGATCCCTGCACTCTGTGCAATCTGTGTTCGGGAGCCGCCGATCGGGTTTTAGTTTAGGATACGGATGAATTTATCCCCTTAGGTTCGAGCGATAGATTACACCTTATTCTCGTGCGGTCTGTTGCCCGTTTCCGTGTCTGGCGCTCGGCTTTGTGAGCCTAGAGATGTGTAGAGTAGTGCGAGAGATGGAATATTGCGTTCCAGACTATTTGTACGAGGTGAGTTTTATACAGTCGGGGTTGGGAGATCGTAAGATTAAATAGAAGAACAAGTCAGAGCAGCAAGGATGGGGCGATAGGCAAGAACGAGTAAATTGATTACAAGGTAGGCAGTAGACAGCTAGGGTATGGGCATGTTCCTCATACATATCAACTGAGATACCTGCACGCATGCAAGCGAGCTCGCCAACGACCTCATCGCAACAGCCCAACAGCTCGACCGGACTGACCGCTGCAGACGCCAACCAAGCTGAGATATCAATTTCAGCCGACGCCGAACCGTGGCGTTGTGATGACTCAATCGAACGCGGAGATCGCGACGACGCTACGTTGGGTGTGGTTTCTACATTCTCGCATCCGTTCTCGAGAAGTGAATAGCAGGATACTTTCCATTGAGATTGAAATGGATTACGCCTCATTGTCATTCATTGACTATCATTCATAAGGGATTGAAATCCAGACTGATACATGGAAGCAAAACACGATCCGAGCCCAAACCGCAGAAGACAGACCAAGTCTCGTGGCTCAGGCGATACAAATGAATATGGGCGAGTATCCCTGTATACTGGGCATCTGGTCACATGAATGGAAATGAATTAGACATACTTTGCCCGTACTACAATTTAAACGATGGCGCCGTGGCTGTGGCTCATATTCTTCTCCCGTGTGCGAAAGGGACTGATTGACTGTTAATTAACTTACGCCGTGCCTCGTGACTTACTAAATGACGCACTCACCTGGTTCTACTGCATCTTGTATCTCACAGCGTACGGACTCATTCATGTCTCCCCATTTATGCTAGCTATACAATACAGCTCGACAACCACGAGGGCAGCAGGTAGCGTGGAGTGGGTTCAGATCTGTATCGAGGCGCGCGGGGCTCTGTGTGAGGGGTTCACACCGTTTCGCGGGGCACGTCTGACAGATGAGAGTGGCACCGACCCCATGTGATTATGAGCCATGCATTGATATTCTGCCCGATACAACCCTTCTCGTGATCCATACACTATCAGAGATACACACCTTTTACATGGACAGCGACCTGGATTCAAGCAATATCTACCTGGCTCGCACACCTGCACTTCCGCCATCGGCTCCGACACGGCTCACTCCCACGTCTCATCCCATCCTAGCCCGCTGAAATCCCAGCTTCCTCCTTCATCACCTACATCAGGTCGTCCCATCTGGTCCATGATAGCTCCTGCAGCTCTGACAAAGATAGTCCCGTCCACTTTACTCATACTAGGCATAGTCTCGTGGGTCTGCCCTCCAGAGAGATATGCACCGATGAACCCTCCTGCTGGCGTCGCCCCGTACAGCGTCGCGAAGTGTACGAGAGACCGGATAGATTTCGGTACGTGCGAGTCTGTGCAAGTGGGACATGTCAGCTCTGTAATTTCTTAAGGGGATTCAAATATGAAGAAGGCGTAATGCTGGCAGCGGCAGAAACTCACCAGGATGATAGAGTGAATGAGAGACAACGTCCAACCACGCATTCCTCGTGATCCTGTCTGCAGGATCGCCCAAAACAGCCTCTGCGTTCTCAGGCTTCTTGACACCAGCTGCGAACCCAGATGATACGGAATACGCATCGTACGACATGAGTAATTCCGGATTGAGATATGGTCTTCCGCGAGACAAGGCGGTGTGGAAGACGACGAGGATGTAGGATTTGAGCAGGATACGGCGGTGTGGGACTGATAATACCTTGAGGTACGAGGGGAGTAGGATGGAAGATGTCAGTGCGTGCATCTGTGAGAGTAATCAAGTTATTGTCGTATTAGCTCTCGCGCCTAGCGGATAAAGGGGAGTTTCACCGACTCACCAAGAAGAAGTCAACGCGAGGGGCATATCCTGTTCGTCCAGTCCCACAAGCCAACAGCGTAACGAGCACTGCCATCTCTTCCAGCTTCCGCTCCCAACCATCCTTCCCATCGCTCATCTCCTCATCGCTAAGACTCCATTCCTCGATGATCTTCTTGATTTCATCGGCTTTGCCATCCGCCAAAGCAGCTTTGAGTTTATCGTTTATCAGCGAGTCCTTGTCGTACGGAGGAGGCTTCAGCGTCTCCGAAGCGGTGAACATGGAGTAGATTTCGAGCAGTGAGCGACCGTTGCGTGGCTCGCGAGGAGTGGAAGGCCCGAGAACGTCTTCTGAAGTTGGGATGGACCGGGGTGGACGGACCATGTGGCCAGGCTTGCCGGGCAGAGTGAGCTCTTTTGGCCAATCGGGTGAAAAGAGCTTTCCTAGGATCTCAGTCTTGTGTACGGCCGCTTCGGCGAGGCTGCACAAAATAGTCAATGATGCGTTCTTGCAGATGTCGGCGCATGAAATGCGAGTTCCTCACCCTTCAGCGACGATGATACGATCATCGAATTCCAACCCGAAGCCAAGGTGGATGAAAGGGTGTACGACACCGCCCACGAGCCGAGTCAACATCTGCGGACCGTCTTGACCTTCCTTCCCCTCCCAATTCGCTGCAGGGGAAAAGACATATTCCTCGACTGTACCAAGGACGCCTAGGCGGTCGATCTCTTTGTGGAAGAAGGCGAGATAGCGAGCATACGACCTAGCCCAGAGTGTCAGCTCGCTTTCATGTCTTGTCAATTGCTTCGTTGAGCCTACCCATCAAAACCGAGATATTTTTGGTCAGACCAGTTCTCCCTCGTAATCTCTTTCGGGACGCGGGACAGGTCTACCTTCCTGCTTTTATCCTCAGGATCGAGCGGGACCAAGTGGTTTTTATCATGCGTCCACGTATCCCGGATGAGCTGAGGTGAGGCGCCGAGTGCGTAACGCGTTAAAGCAGAATGCGGGAAATGATTATGCGCGACTATCATAGCGACACTCGTCAGCCCAGCGTATTATCTTGTATACTCGAATATACGTGATAATGAACGGTAGAGCTGAAGAAGTCGTAGTCCGGTTGAACTCACAGCGCGATTTCTCGTATATGTCGCAACTTCGATTGTTCTCTTCTAGGGCTTGTCGTACAGCTACAGTACTCTCATGGCTGATTCCAGGCCACGGGAAGACTTTCGACGGTGACGCTGTAGATGCTGGAAATTCTTGAGCCAAGCTCGGGACGCTGCTCATACTGCGTGCAACGATACTGTTTGACTTGTAATGAGGTCGTATGCGCCGAGCTACCAGTGAATGAAGCTTCGTCGCACGGGTAACGAGCATGGGCGCGGTGGCAGAGCTAGCTGTGCTACGGTGGCATGCTCGGTCCTAAGCTAGACTGACAACATGTTGTTGTCGAATGAGATTCAAAGTGTTGCATTCCGCACTGTTTCGCCGTTCCGCCGGCATGGAAGTAACCGCAATGACGTCGCTGCCGGGAACAAAAGCAGCGAGGGAAGTCACCTTACCAAACCCACCTTCAACATTAACTCGCCTTCAACTTATTTTCCCTTTGCATATCATCGCATTTGTACTGCACAACCCCCCACTCATCATGTCATCATCAGAACAAGAGACTCGCCAGCCCTCCCAGGTCTCGGGACAGCTCACGTCCGCCCTCGGCATGGCGGAACAGGTAAGTGCTGCCGCCAACTCATGACCACCACTCACTTGCAGTGTCACTTCAAATGAACGCCATAGGCTGTCGGCGCGGTACTCCCCGAATCGCTGGGTAGTGCGTCATGGACGCAAGCGGGGGACAAGCTGTACCAGCAAGGACAAGCAGAGGTGGAGGAAGCCAAGGGCAAGAAGGCGGTGGACGCTACGGTCGATTCGGCCGTGGGGAAAGGCAAGACGTGCGTTGCATTGTCTCCTCACTTCCTGCATCTGTTACAGAATGTGCTAAGCTGATACCAACACATATGTCCCATCGACTTCTTCTCGTTGTGCATGAAATAGCGCACTGGGGTATCTGACAGGAGACCAAGATCAGCAGATGCGTGGAAACGAAGAATCCGAAAAGGCGCAATGGGATTTCAAACAGGCCACATCGGACAAACCGCTCGATATCCCCGTCCCGAGCGCGGAGGGGCTCAAAGGGAAATTGGAGTCGGTGGATGGATACCTTCGCGGTGATATGGACAAGCAGAAAGAGGGCAATGTCAGGGCTGAGAAAGCGGCTTGGACGGATGGTGTTTGAGCTGCGTGCAAGACACAGGCGTACGAGCCGTCGTCTTTCGGCAAAGTAAGATAGGCCGGGTAGAGCCGACTTTATGGTGGTGATAGACAGGTTGCCATGTACATGAACGATCAGTGGGTGGGCGACAGTGGAGTGTACAAGTCCTCATGAGGGTAGAGAGTAGATCGCAAACTTATACCCCGCCAGCATTATAGGACTGCATATAGCTGAACTCATGTATTACGCGATTATCATATTATTATGCTGTTTTACGCAGCATGGCCGTGTATGTTCCCCTTGCCACTCCTTTCCTTCCGATGGTCAATGTCTTACCAACGACCTAATCGGATGAAATTGCAAGACGGCCTCCTCGTTTGTGAATCACGACTAATGTGGGACACCCTCGACGACCCGAGGATACGTCTGTCGGATCATCTCGAACAACGCTGGACTGCGCTCGGCCAGTACCCTATCGAGTCGCACCATTAGCTTCTGCCCTCTGGCGTGGAATGACTGTCACTCACATGGGATCTTCACCAAGACCAACGAAGATGGTGGATACGCCCGCGTCCTGCGTGGTTGAATACGAAATTTATTAGCGACGCTGTGTTGGAAATAGAGCGAGCACGACGTGAGGGAGCTGGACTCACGATAGCACTGCTGATGCTCTGCGCTTCGTTGAGACCGATGAGGAACGAGAAGAGGATGATAGGTCTGAGACGCTTATGATCAGCAAAGAGACTGCGGTGAGTTGCATTTGACTGACGCAGAATACTGTCCGTCGGAATTGTACGACGGGTCGGTGACTATGACATCGGTCAAATCTCAGTATCATACCATTGACGAGGTGGTATCGCAGCAGCGCCCACTCACAGCGGAGGTACAGGTAACCGAACAGAGCACATAGGAATCCATTGATATATGCGCCCCACATCAATGCTGCCTCTCCGTCAGCATTTGGGCCAGGTGTCGCGCTATGCATACTCACTAGTGCCGACTATCGAGTCGTTGACCAGCGCGTCGATACCGCGGTCTTTCATCAGTGTCCAAGTGTCCTTGGCGGCGGGGATGTACGATTTGCCGTAAAGTGCTGTGGCCGAACGTAATTGTCAGCACCAGATTGCGCGATCAGGATGAGCAGCGACATACCGATCTCGATGCTGATTGCGCGCAGGAGCGAATCGTTAGTCATCCAGCCTCGACTCATCTGAGCGCATCAAACTCAACTTACTATGCGTCTATGATAGTGGACATCATCAGCTCAGATGATACTTGCAAGAATGCTGTGATGCTCACATTTGTTAAACCACTGAATCAAGCCTTCGATGCAGCCAATACAGCATTGCGCCTACATTCGCATCACGTCAGTGCTGAGACTACTGAATGCGAAGGCTGTCATGCTCACACAACAAAGAATGATTGATCCAATCACTGTTCAGAATCACAAGAGATCAGCTGTCATCATCGGATCCTGATTGAGAGATAGACGTACTATCCCCCTGGCCCGCCTCGTATTGCTGGAAAGCTTGCAGAATGAGCCTGATCAGCTCGAGGATGGTGACTATCAGACTTCCGAATGCGATAGATCCGAGGGATAGGGTCGTAGCGCGAATGAAAGCGCTCAGTGTGGCGCGCTTGGGAAGTCCGCCGTGAGGTACTCGGGGACCGTAGTAGTACCATCCTTAGGATCACCATCTTTAGCTTCAACATTGTGTGTTTATCCGCTGAGACTCACCGCCGAAGATACCGCCGGCCAGAGTACAGAGGATCACATTGCCGACCACCTGCGATGTCCACAAGTATGCGAAAGTGACGTAGAAGATCAGACCGGCGACAGTCGACGACGAGCAGCTGGTCCCGGTACAAGCTGCAGCGATCATCGTCAGCAGATGGTCAAAGCTGACTAACGGGTCTTCGCTCTTGCGTTTCTTGCGCGTCTCAAGTGTAAACAGTTTCGAGTCTTCTACTCACTTGCGCTGCCCGGGGTCCACTTGACGTAGATTGCAATGCAAGTGAAAGTGTACCAGATCGATAAAGCGGCTTGGAAGAGGAGGCCCAATAGTACAACGAGGTATACCGACGGATGAGCTTTTGAAATGTCGATTGTGGTCTGCAGGAGGATTCTGGCGAGCGGAATCCTGCGAAGCCAAAATTATTAGCTGGACTGCTGGAGAATGTGGATAGTAAGAAGTTACGATTGACGTACCTCTTACGCATAGTCCAGTAGAAGAAAGCGGACAGAAGCGCAATTACGACGAAGATCACGGCGCCTGACCAGTCTGGAATACGGACAAAGTGTCGGCGTTAGCTGCCGAGCTGCCAGTCGCGTCTGCGCAGCAACCCACATTTGATATAGAAGTAATCTGCGTCACATGAAATCAGACACGCAGGCAAGTCAGTAACCTCCCTAAAAGGACGTGCACACGCAGGAGAACACTGACATATGCAGATAGCGATATTGAGCAAGACGCTGAGTACGAGCGTGATCTCGATGATGATTTTGGTGAAAGTGCGAACCAACTGCGGAATCCGCAGGTCGAGATTAGATAACATTAGCATTATACGCCACGCTACGCCACAATATTTTGGGGTTGCTGGATTCGTGACTTACCATCAAGTACATTGCTGCGATGACCAGACCGATCGCGCAGACTATGAGCAGCAGGTAGACCGTGTGGCTATGCACAGGATGCAATGGTCAGCGTATGCAAATTTGCGATGCTCTCGAACAAGAAATATCGCTCAGACTCACTAATCGAGCGTGGTACTGGTGCCCGTCTCGCCTGAAATGCCGCCTCCGAGACCGTTCACACTGATAAAAGACCTGATGGCAATAGCAGAAACGACCGCCCATCCCGCTAGAGCAGCAATGAACAATATTAGAGGAACGATATCGTTCAGCCTCTTCCTGGGATTAAGACGCTGGCCAGTCTTCTCATTCGCTTGTGAGAACGGCGCTGTATCCTGATATGCGGGCGGAGCGCCGTTCTCCGCGTACCCTCCTGTAGCAGCATACGGCTGGGAAGCCTTCATACCGTAGTTGTTCCCTGCAGGAGCAGCAGCAGCAGGTTCCGGCTGTTGTTGGTGATCTTGCGGGGGGCCGGGCGGAGGCGCATATTGCTGCTGCTGCTGTTGTTGAGGGGGTGGTGCAGCGGGAGCTTGGTATTGGTATTGTTGTTGTGATTGTTGTCCATTGTTATAGCCTTGTTGCTGATACCCGTTCGAGATGTCTTCACCCTGTTGGTAGTATTGCTGAGCGCTCATTTTGGCGCAAGTAGACTGATCGCAACGTCGTGATCGGTATTTACGAGGCTTATTTGCCGTAGATGGTAGTCAAGGTGAGCGAGACTCTGATTCAACGATGCAGCCTTGTTGTGCAGCGATATCACGACGACGGTAAAGTACGAAATGGACTCCCGCACAATATCGTGTCATCATAATACATGTCAGCCCCTATGCCCTCTGGTGTAGCTCGTCAACAACGGTCCAGACTGTCTCACTCTCCGCCAAGAAAAGGTTACGAAATGACCTCATTACAAAAAAACATATTACGGCAAAGGACTAATACCTTTCCAACGTAATTCCCATACTGCCACTCATATTACCATTCCCCGGTCGGTAAGCCTATAATTCCGTATTGCCGATATATGGGGGGAGGATCTACGCAAGAACAACGATGATGATGACACCCAGTCCTCACGCACTGGCTCGGTGGTGCAGACCGTGTATGCTGCGCGGTCTATGGTCTCTAGGCGT
Source organism: Cryptococcus sp. GC_Crypt_3 (assembly GCA_026538395.1). Classification (NCBI taxonomy): domain Eukaryota; kingdom Fungi; phylum Basidiomycota; class Tremellomycetes; order Tremellales; family Cryptococcaceae; genus Cryptococcus; species Cryptococcus sp. GC_Crypt_3. The sequence goes on from JALPCB010000101.1 coordinate 27,930, forward strand.
AGTCGGAGCCATAGTACTAGGTGTATCAACAGCAAAGATCGTTCAGCCAGACATACACAGCACCACTGTAGCACTTTTCTACTCCTCAAGCCGCGCGCGAATCGCAGCATCGATATCGAAAACGTGTAAAACACCGATTCAGTAGCTCGAATCAATCCAACTCGGACCTCACCGAGAGGTCATAGCGTCAAGTCGCGTGCATCGATCGTCTCCCTTCAATCCACTCGAGGTCTCTCGAGCTCATCTCGCAATCGCACTAGGCTCTTGTACAGACCACAGCTCGCAGTCTAGCGCTTGACAACACATCCATGAACCTCGAATAGACTGCACCACGCGCAATGCTTCGAAACGGCCCACCGCGGGCGACCGGAGCGAACCAGAGCTACGGCTCCATGATCTACCCTCCCTCGCAGCAGTACTCCCAAGCCTCTCCATACGGCCAACAAGGCCAAGGTCAGAATCAACAACACCTCCAAAATGCCCAATTGCATCAACAGCAGCAACAACAGCATCAACAGCAGGGCCAAGGCGCTCAATCGGTCAACGGTACAGCGGACGGCGCGAGTGGGAGCGCCAGTGCTCCGGGTCAGGAGATGAATCTCGCGAGTGTTCTGCACTACCTGCAAAGCGAGTGGAGGAGGTGGGAGAGGGATAGGAACGAGTGGGAGATCGAGCGGGCAGAAATGAGAGTGCGTTAATAGCCATGCCGGCTCGAGCTCGAGTCGTTGCGTTTCTTGCTGACTGGGTCGTTGCAGGCAAGAATCGCACTACTGGAAGGACAGAGGCGGTCCGCCGAAAACCTCAAGGTTGACTTGCTCCGAAGAGTCAAGATGCTCGAGTACGCCCTGCGACAGGAGAGGTGTGTCCAAATCAGTCATATGCGCAGTCCACATGAGATTGCTGACCGGGTCATACCAGGACCAAGACCGTCAGTTCGGGCGGGAAGAGCAGCTCGCTTGTTCCAGCGCGGTTGTCAACATTGCAGGACGAAGACAAGTCGATCCGGGACGACAAGGAGGGGAGCGGAAGCGAAGGCAGTCAGGAGGAAGGTAAGTTTCCCGCCTTGGTGCGATCCTTTTCACTCGGACTGACCCTCGGGCTTGCGCGCAGTAGCAGAACGACTACCAAAGGCCAACGGCGTTCATCCTACAGCTGTCAGCAAAACAGCATCGGTCGCCGATCGGCGGCCCCAAGATTCTAGTACATGGAAGAATATCGGTTCTGCACAACGCGACCCGAAAAGTCGAGCAAGAAGTCGCGAGTATCTGAAGCAGTACGTTGGATCTGGCTCATGTTTACTGCCGCAGGATGCCGCTCACTCTTCATTCAGATGTTTGCAAGAAATCAGCTATCTCACCTCGCCCGGAGCGCTCAACCCACTTCCCCCTCGTCCTCCTATCGACTCAACCTTCATACAATCGGAAAGTGAACAGCAGGCTGCTGCTTCTGTCGAAGTGCCCGACCGCCCTCGAAAATCCATGCCTGACCAATCTATTCCTTCTACCTACACTTCTCGCGGCGCCGCAGACGCTCAGGCCACCGACCGCGATCTCCCGAACGGCGTGACTGAAGAGCCACTTGTGCCCTCATCGTCATCAGCAACGGCATCATCGTCTTCCAGCAATTCAGACGCTGCCGTATTGCAACCCAAGCAGCCTTCTCCTCCTAGTGCACCGCATCGGAAGCTTGAGCCGGAATCTCATACAATGGCCATCGAGACAACCGCAAGACCACCTTCTTCTCCGGCACCAAGAACAATGAGTCTGCCAGAGACCGACGCTCCGCCATCAAACGATGAAGAGGACCACAGCAAGCAGATCCTCACGGCCATATATCGGCCGGATAGCAAAGCTGCATGGAGAGAGGAATTGCGTGCAGCCAACGAAATGGCGGAAAAGGTACGTTTGCAGAAGGACTTGTCGGAGATCTGTGCACTAAAATCGCGTCTGCAGGCTCGAGACGAAACCTCACGTAAAGCGCCAGAACAAAGTGACGATGATCAATTGGCAAATTTGACTTTGAATGCGGAAGACGACGAAATCAAGCCAGAAGAAGTGATCGAAAAGGTGTGGACAAGTCGCCGGACCCTCAAGAGTCATCTGGATATCGTGCGGGCTGTCGCCTTTGCTCATGGCCCGGAGATACTGTTGGTAACGGGATCCGACGATAACACAGTCAAGGTCTGGGCGATAGAGACTGCCAGTGTGACGTCGCAAAAGTGAGTGACGTTTCCCAAACAATTTTGGCTCTGATACTGATCGACTGGGTTAACAGAGCGAGCGCCGCCGAGCCCGAACCCATTATAACACTTCGCGGACACACGGCAGGCATTACGGCTGTGACGATCTCCACTTCGATGTCCGCGATCTTTTCCGCTTCCTTAGATTCTACGATTAGAGTATGGCGATTGCCATCAACGAGTCACGATCCTTATGCCACTTACGACCCTTCCTTCGCACTTCAAACCCTCGTCGGTCATACCGACGCCATATGGGATATATGTTTATTGCCTTCGAGCGAGATCAGCACGGCCGGTAAACGCGGAGGAGCAGGACGACTAGTCAGTGCCAGCGCCGACGGAACGGTCAAACTCTGGGTGAGCAGCGGCACAGAATGGTCACTTGCCGCAACAATCAGCGACTTCGGAGACGGCGTCGTCCCGACAGCTTTATCGGTATTCAATATGGACTTTGGAACAGTTCTTATCGGACTGTCAGATGGCAGGGTCAAGTTGTACAATGTGGAAACTAGACAGCAGACACACGTGTTTGGTGAAGAGGTTGATGGTGAGTCCCGTCCCAGATCAGCAAATTCACATGAGCGCTAATGTGTTTCCAGCCGGCACAGCGCAAGTGAATGCGATTCTCAGCCACCCCACATTGCCCGCTATCATTACAGCACACGAGGATGGTCATATCCGATTCTACGATGCCAACTCTAGTGAGTTGATTTTGATCCTTCCAAGGTGTGATTTATGCTCAAGAGTCATTGGACCCGTTCCAGAATCATCCGCGCCCACGCACACGATCCTCGCGCATCCCGCACCGGTCACATCCTTGTCCATCTCACGTTTGTCTCCAACATACATCTTGACTGCGTCAACAGATTGCTCAGTCCGACTATGGGATCTCGGCAAGAAGACCTCAGTGCAGGACCTGTCTGGACACCGAAAACGCGCTGACGAGGGAGTCTGTGCCGTCGCCAGCCATCCAGAACTACCAGTGATTGGGACTGCGGGTGCTGATGGGGTAGTGAGGCTGTGGGGCGCGGGGTGAATGAAGCGTTCGTTACACTGTAGCTAGATGTGTCGTATTTTGTGGGACTGAAATCATCGCTGTGAGAAGAGTCAGGCGAGCGAGCACATGATTGGAATAGGAGTCAAGAGCGTCGGGTCACCAGGCCGATCAGCATTATTCAGCGACTAGCACCAGTGTGCATGGCATTGTGTTTTGAGGCTACATACAGTGCTTGATATGAGCATGTAAATTGTCAGTATTGTGCCAGTGCTCACTCAGTGCCGGTGCCACAAACGCGCTGCTGCGTTGAGTGATCTTGCTTTTTACCCTGAAAATTCACCTTTACGTTTCGCGTGGCTGGTAAGGACGCTCTAGTCATGTTCATGTCCATGTTCGGGGTTCGTGTTATAGCATCCATATTGATATTGACCGACAGCACATAACATACAGCTCAAGTCACTCGTCTTTCATCTCTCACGTCCAATAACCCGTAGTAGCTCATCCGTCGTCGCTGCTGTCTGCCCTGTGATCTACATAACTAGAATCAGCGCGTTCAGATATTTCCGTAAAATCAATCTCGAAAGTCGACGTGTCTTGCCAGCAGGATCCGGACAAAAAGACGACGGAGGCGGACTTCGTACTCAGCTGGACCGAGTACCGAGGACCGAGTACCGAAGCAGAAGCTCAGCTAGAACGACACTTCGCGAGCTCGAACCAAGTCACAAAGTACCACATTGGATTTATCGAAGAGTGCGCTGGCTCGCTCAGGCTTAGACGTCAGAAGACAGGAGATAGACGATAGACGATGGCGCGCGAGGTGAATCCCGGCAGAGGAGCAGGCGGCAGGCCGTCCGGTGCAGCATCGACGTCCGGCGCAGGCGCTGGCAGACCGAGCTACGCTGGCGAGCCGAGACGGATGAAGAATACCGCGCGGAAGAGTACGGGCGGTAAAGCGCCGAGGCGGAGTGGGCGTGAGTGCTTCGTCAATTTCATCTATCATCTATATGTGCCATCATTACCGCGCACCATCATCTGGTATCTGGGATCTGGTATCCCAGAGTTCAACTGCTATCACGCAGTCTCCGCATCACCACAACATGCAACACTATAAAAGCTACTATGATCGTATGCTGACTGCTCGCCCCGTCTGCCCCGTCTGCCCCGTCTGTCCACAGCGTATCAACCCCAGGCAACCGCTCCCGCACCGCGCAAACATCGATTCAGGCCTGGTACGGTGGCGTTAAGAGAGATTCGGCAATATCAGAAAAGCTGTGATTTGTTGATTGCCAAGCTGCCCTTTTCGCGAGTGGTGCGTATACGTCTAGTCATACTATATCAATCCCGTCTCTCGACTATCTCACTATCCCACCATCCAACCCACTCAATTGTGCGAAAGGCTGACGCTTACGCTCGTTCCCGCTCGTATTACCCCCTGCTCCCTGCTCTCTTCTACCCACCACTCGCTGCTCACTTACCTCGCACGACTTGATACACCCCCCCGCCGCCCTCACCGGCGCTATCCTATCGCAGGTCCGCGAAGTCGCGATGGACCTGACATCGACCGAAGCTGGGGATCTGAGATGGCAGTCCTCGGCCATCTTAGCACTGCAAGAAGCGGCAGAAGCCTACCTCGTGCACTTGTTCGAGGATGCGTGAGTGACGACCCCTCTCTGCTCTTCTGCGGTTTATTCCGCCGCAACTGGCCAGTGTATACATGACGTGTAGCTGATATCGAAATCACGCAGCAATCTGTGCGCCGTCCATGCTAAACGAGTCACGATCATGCAGAAAGATATGCAATTGGCAAGACGGATACGCGGACCTTGGGCAGGATTGGGATAAGACGTGCTTGTGGTGTGCTGCACGAAAGACGATTTTGGGCTTCTTATTATATTTGTTCGACGAGGGATCACTTGATACGACACACGGTGTCGGGACGGCCGGACGACAGATCACGAGCAAGAGCAAGAGCAAGAACAGGAGCTTCAGCGGGACACTTGAATGGGGTACTGGAGACTTCATCTTGGAGCTGAGAGAAGGATCACAAAGAAGAAATCGTCGACGGACCTTTGTTCGGTCGACGAAGGAGATGATTTGGTCAAGAAGAAGGCGTGGGACCGCGGTACATGCTACTTTCGATTGCCTTCGCTTTGTATATATGCCTTGTCTATATCCCTATTTACGACTTTGAAGTTGTCACGTACTCGTAGAAATGGCAGTATCATGATCAATACTGCCTTGATGTCATTATGCAGCCATGCAGTCATGCTTCTATCATCATCGCTTCCAACGAGTATGATCTATGCGATGGGAACGCAATTCCATCCAAGGCCTGTATGTGTGCGTTTGCGCGACCACTTGGAAAGGTGTTACTGCTTCGTAATGCATCATAATCGACTATTGACAATCGGCTAAGCCCGTCTTTCGCCATCTTATCATTGCTCTGATCTGGTCTGGTCTGGTCTGCTTCTCCCTCAAGCTCATTGCGATGTAGGCACTTGCAATAACATATTGCCAGATGACGACGGGACGTAGCTGACGTTCTTGCTCTGGGCGAGGGTGGCGGCTGCGCAACACCAACAAAAGGATCGTCAGCATACATCTCACCCACTTCAGGCACCTTCAGGCATTTCGAAGAAGGAAGATGAGGAAGAGGACTGACCGATCTCTCGACTAGCCTCAATCTTCCTGAACTGCACAAACGCATCTCCGGCCTTGTTGATGGCCTTGGAGATGGTGTTGGCCGCCTCGGCTTCGCCCTCTGCGCGAATGACTGCTGCCTGGCGTTCTTGCTCGGCCTTCTCAACGACGAACTTTGCCCGTTCGGCATCTTGCTGCGCAATCTGCTTCTGCTCGACAGCAGTGGTGAATTCTTTGCCGAATCTGTGGGAGTTCCAAGGTCAATAGTGATCACAGTAATCTACAGCTAAGAGAGAAGGGCGACATACGTCATGTGGGTCTATAGGAAGTGATCGGTTTCTTGTATGAGCTCAACCCATATATCGCCGTCGACAGCGAGACTCACGATCGACACGTCCTCCAGCTGGATGTTGAACTCCTTTGCTCGGTTGAGCAGATCATCTCTGATTCTTGCGGAGACCTAACAGCGGACAAGGTCAGCAGAGGTTTCGTACACCAACTCCGGTGTCACATACGATCTCTCGATTTGTGATGAGCTCCGAAGCTATAATAATGTCAGTCAGCATGGCAGAAGAAGCAGTCGTTGGTTGACAGGGAGTATATAGAGTCGATGTGGACATACCATCGAATTGAGCGACAGTGGCCTTCAACACCTCATTTCCGATCGAGGGGAGGACTCTCTCATCGTAACTACACAGTGACGATACGATCAGCAAGTCTGTCTTGGTAGATAGGTTGGAAGAGAATGGAGACGCACTCTTGTCCCAAGTTCTGGTAGATTTTGGGCAAATGGTTGATATCGGGCCTGGACATGACCCTCAAAGTGAGAGAGACCATCTGCATATCTATCAAGAACGAAAACGAGATTGGGCGTCAGCATTGGAGGAAGTGAGGAGTGGTGAGAATGAAGATACTCACCCTTCGAACCCGTTGTGGTGGAGATGTTGCGGGGCTTGATCCTGACATCGTACAGGATCGCCTTTTGCAGCCAAGGAACGAGGAGGTGAGTGCCCTCGCCAGCGGCCTAATACAACACAATACAATACAACCGGTCAGCTGATCCACCCAAGAACAAGCGATATATCCCCTGCAATACACGAGTACAGCTGTGGACCGAAGCACAGGATGGTGGTACAGCTAATGAAAGTATAGACAGTACTCACCTCGGGCTTGACACCTGAGAATCGATCGAACAAGACCGCGCGGTATCCACCCGGGACGTCGTACAGCGCCGATTGGACGAGAGAGCCGCCGATGGCCAGGGGCACTGAGAAACACGTCCAATAGCATTGTCAGTGAACATTCATTACGACGAAGTGGGAATGGCGCCATGGGAAGCGAGATCGGAAGTTGGCGGAGAGAAAGTGCGGTCGTGAAGCAGGTTTGTAGAGCAATGTGACTTGTGACTCACCGATAATGCGGGAGATCTGTTGTGCGAATGCCATTGCTCCTACTATTTGCTGATGTTATAGAAAGTGGGAGATGATGAGTATTGACAAGCGGCAAAAGCGATAGTCGAAAGTAGCGACGACGAGCGAGGCCGCGACATCGATGCAATGCCGGCTTTGCAAGTTTAGTGACGATCTCATGACTGGCTGCAGGACGGAGATTGGGGGAACTCCGCGTGCACTCAACCAGCTCAGCTTCGTCCTTCTTTCTTTCTGGCAACCTGGCAACCAACACGCCTGTTTGATACATCTCGAGAGCACCGCGTGCACTACACCTACATCCTCATACTCCGACGCAATAGCCACACACCGCTACACCGCTATATCCTGAAGCATAGCAAGAAAAAGCTACAATGGCAACGACAATCCTCCCCTTGGAGCTCGTGGACAGATGTATCGGCTCGCCTATATGGGTGTTGATGAAGAACGAACGAGAGTTTACCGGGACTCTGATGGGATTCGACGATTATGTCAGTGAGTATTGGCACATCCTCCTTCTCTGTGCTGCTCTGTTATCTAGCTGGCAAGCGGGCGTGTGACGAAGGTACGACTTTGCTGATCACCACTGCTTCCTTATTGTAGATATGGTCCTGAAAGACGTGACGGAGTAGTGAGTCTGCTTCCTCCACATGATACATCGCTTCTTGGTCGATGTTCGGAAACTGACGTGCCTGCAGCGAGGTCACACCAGCCGGCATCAGCAAGACACCCCTCGGGCAAACATTATTAAACGGGAACAACATCGCTATGGTACGTTGCCCCTCGTAGCTTGCAGCAATCGACTCTATAGAAGCTAATTCAAATCTTGCATACAGCTCATACCAGGCGGCAAGGGACCCAGTGAATAGTGGAAGCGAACGCAGGCTATTGAGAGAGCGAGCAATGGAACGAAGATCGTCATGGACGATGGAGCGATGAGGCGACCATAGTGGTAGTAATGATTCCCTTTTGTGATATTATACCCTGTACCCAGCGCTCTCAAGAGTATTGATATAGTGGAAACCACGAAGCGTCCCCACGAGAGTTCTTCTACCCTCACTGTCAAGCTGTTCGCGTGTGTGGTACAAGAAAGCTGATATCACACATGGTCGAATCACGTCGTTACATCGCGTCACCACTGATCACTTCACTACCACGTTGTGATTACAGATGATTGGGCATCGAGGGAGTGAAAGAGGACTTCTGCTCTACTCGACTCGACCGTTCGTGCCTCCAACGGGTGTTCAAAAACACGCTTAGGCCGATGTCTCTGCCTTGGTCTCATCCGTCTTCTCCTCGGGCGCAGCTTCAGACTTCTCGGCCACTGCCTCCTCCTTGAGCTCAGCGGCGACGTCTGCCTCGGCAGCAGTGTGGGTGGAAGGAGCGTCGGTGTCGTCGCTACAAGATGCCCGGATCAGTTCCTGATGCAATGTGACGAAGAGGATGTTTGCACTTACGCCTTGACTTGCTCCTCTTTTGGCTCCAGCTTCTCAGCCTCGGCGGAAGTTTCCTGCAATCACAAACGAGAACATCAGCCAACATTTCTGAGCGACGCAGAATTGATGAAAGGCAGCCGCTTAGACTCACGTTAAGGGCAAGGGGCTCAGCAGCTGTCTCATCTTTGGACTCGTCGGCCTCGGAAGCATCGTCAGAGGCGTCCTCAGCATCAGCGCCGCCGCTCAACTTGGCGTTGCTGGCCTGTGCCTCTTCGAAAGCGGTCTTGAACAGGTTTGCATCTAGAAGGAAGAGACAGATTTACCATCAGCGTTGTCCTGGCCAATGACAACAATAGCCGCTTGATGACCACTCACTCTCAGAGTTACCGAATCGGATAGCGAGGGTCTCGGCAGAAGGCTCGCCCTCAGTGTAGTCGGCAGCGACGTTCCACACCCACGATCGGTCCGAGCCTACGTTGGGGGACAGCTTTTGCTCGGAGGAGACTGGTTAAGATTGAATCATATCAGCTTTCGCCGTCACAATCACGATATGGACAGGGAGTCAGGGACGAGGGGAAACCTTGATGTCGTTTGTCATAAGATATACTCACTCGCATGGTTCGCGCAGACCTTGAGCGTCTTATCCCGACGCATGACAAGTCGGACCTTGCTCGTCTCCTTGTGCTTGAGCAAGCGGACTTCACCGGTACCGCGCTCCTTCCACTCGAGGGACTCTTTGGCGAATCGGAAGAGCTTGGCGCGCCTACACAAGAGATGGGAAAGCAGTGGAATCAGCTTTCTGATCGCCATGTTTGCATTCTTCGCACATCAGGAGCGCGCAGAACGCGCTCGGAAGGGACGATCACCACGCACATCTTGAACAAGACCTCCTCATTCTCCTCGTGGGTCTTGGACTCGACTTGCTCGGTGAGCTTGATGACAGGCTCGAACTGGGGGTCGTGCTCCTCCTAATCGATGTGAAGTGGGAACACATGATCAGTACAGGACATCCATCGTACACGAGGCTGCATCCAAGGCTCCGACATGATCGCTGGTAGACGCAGTGTGTTGTTCTGCAGCTCTGCAGCTCTTTGTCGAATGACAACTCACAGCGGCAACGTTCTCGGTAGGTTCGGCCATGTTGAAGCTGGATTCAAACGCAAGCGTTAGTTCAAGGACCGTGCGGTAAAGTCGTTAACCGCATAGCTGGGGCAGCGGATATCCGGACACCAGGGAGCTACTCACTGTTGCTAGGTGAGGTATAGATTGACGGTATGCAAGAAGGGATGTTAGAAGTGAGAGTAACGATAGTATGGAAGGACGTAGAGAAAGGCGATCTCAACAAGCTAGCCAGCGTGGTTTGGTTTGGTTTGGTTTGGTTTGGTTTGCGTAATTCTTTCATTCCATTCCACCACAGCGCGTTGCATTTGGTACGTTTGGTACAAAGCAAAGCTCCACTTTGGCAAGGCGCGCCTATCCATCACTTTTAGCCGATAGCGCATGCCTATCTACGTCGCGTGCCACGTGAACCGTCATGCTCGTTCGCTTTGGTCCAACTTCTTTGTCTTGCATACCATACTCAAATACACATTGACGGATCGAAACACTAAGCCCTTGTCCCCTCCCAGCGACGTGTTTCTCAGCTCAGGAGGAAGATCTGCACTTCCACTGCTCGGTGTCTCTCGACTTGTCAATATGCGTTTCTGCTCGGCGACTTTGCTGGCGCTGCCCCTATTCCTGTTAGCACTTCCACTCGCTCTTGCGCATCGCCTGGAGATAGATCCGGGAGAGAAGGAGTGTTTCTATGAGACCCTTCAGCCGCAGGATCGGGTGAGTCGGTTCTTCACGACTGTCGTATCTAGCTGATCGGCTATCTTGCTTTGTCGCGGTAGATGACAGTCACGTACGAGGTCGGCGGGAGCACCGGCGGCGGGCATCTGGACATTGACTTCTACGTGAGCTGCGACTCTACATTCAATTGATCGTAGAACGCGTAAAAGCTGACAGGTTCTTTCATGGGGCGATGCAGGTGACGGACCCAGGGGGCAAGACGATCTACACCAAGCACAAGAAACCCCAAGGGTCATTCTCGCTCGCGGCGGACAGCGGGGGAAGGTTCACCTATTGTTTCAGTAACGAGATGTCCTCATATGCGCGCAAGATCTTGTCGTTCAACGTCCATGGCCAGCTGTTCATAGGCGACGACGAGCACATCGCACCTGTCGAGCAGGAAGTGCGGGATCTGAGCACGGGGTTGCAGATGGTCAAGGACGAGCAGGCGTATTTGGTCGTTCGGGAAAGAGTGCATCGGAATAGTGCGTCGTTGTCATCTTCATCTCTCATCTTTCATCTTTCATGTTCCGTCTTTGATTTTCTCCCATCCCAGACCGAGAGCTGTTGCTAACGCTTACTTTCTGCGACTGCTCAGCCTGCGAATCCACCGTAAGTTCTGCCAACCATCTTCAACAACTGTCTTCTTCCACATCATCCTCCAAACTCTCCTTACACTGCTGACTTCTCCCCCAACCGTACAGAACTCGCGCGTAAAGTGGTGGGCCATCGTTCAAACCATCATTCTATTCTCGGTCTGCGCCTGGAACCTGCACTATCTCAAGAGCTGGTTCGAGGTGAAGCGGGTTTTATAGTATTGATGCACTGGAATGGATGTGACAGAACCATGAAACATGACGATGCAGTTAACACGGCTGCTGCTCGGCGCTGACATGAGCTCAAATACTTGTGGCCTACGAGCGAGAACCCTTGACAGCTCTGTCGGTACTTGTCCATGACTTGTCCATGAGCGTAGAACATGCATTATGCCGCAACGTCGATCCCTACAACTTCCTCGATCAACCTCTGCCCCTCCTGCTCACTCAGACTAGATCCACTGTGCCCATTCCCAGCTATCCAAGCAAATGCCTCGGCGATGAGCGTGTCGGTCAGTGGGATATTATGACTTGCCAAAAGCTTGATGAGGTTGGCGACGAGCGAGATGGCCTGACGACCTTCTGGCGGTATATCCTATAGCCACGCGTTAACGGTGATCGATCACTTCGAGAGGCAAACGCGATATGATTTCATGGATTGGAAAGAGGATTTGATGGGGACTCACGTCATTACGATCGCTGTACACGCCCTCTGCATCGAATCCCTCTCCGCCCTCTCTCCGCTCACTGGACGTCCCGCTGCTCACCCACACATAGCCGTTCAGGCCGAGGATGACATCGACACCGGACGGTCCACATGGTGGGGGGATGTGGTGAAAGTGCGATTTGAGCCTTCTTATGAGTTGGGGAGAGACGGTGAGCAGCAGACCGTTTCGCAGCTAAGGGAGGGTCAGCTTTGCTCTGATATGTCAAGGAGAGTAGAGCTGATATCAACTTGCCTTGCCGTATTTCAGAGATCGAGTATGTAAGGACATTGCCCCGTCCCCGAAGAATGCCTGAACTTCGGCCACCAAAAGCTGCAGAGGATTCGGTAAGCTTCACAGACTGATATTCATTGAGTGACACTCACATCGCCCTCGGCTAAGAACTCTCGCATCTTCAGCGCATCCGACTCGATCTTCCTCCTCTGTCACGCCATCGATCAGCATCCATCTCAACATAAGAAACGTTTTAGCCATTTGATCACTCACTTGCACACCACCAGGCAAGTTGACGCTGGACAACATGAGGGCTGCATCTTGTCGGCCGTTGGCGTCGACTCGCCAGCGCTGCGCGCCAACTTCGACAATTCGACCAATGACCAGATCGCCTACTTCAGGAGTATATCTTCGTAACAGAGTCAGTATTTTCCGGTAGGTGTAGAGGTCATGCTGGGCTCACCTTGACCGTAATGGTTTGACTGAGATGAGCTTGTTGACTCGCTCGATGGTACCGGTGACGGCTGAGACGACGTTGACTTCTTCCACATATGTGCCGTGGCCCCTATTCCACATTCATCATTAGATCATAATCTATTCCACCATTACTGGCGATGTAACAACTTACCTCATGTATTCCTTTGAGCTAGTGATGACTTCGCCAGGAGTAACGACGGTCCTGGTACTTGGCCCAGCACCGCCGTACGCATCGTCGTCCATATCGACGTCCATGTCCATAGCGTCCAATTCAGCTCGGTGTTTGCGATGAGTCGACGGGACTGGATCATCGACAAAGGATAACGTCGACGATGGCGGTACTGCTTTCACTTTGAACATGGCGGCTCTAGTATGCGAGGTATAGAGAGGCTGTTTGTAATGAGATACGCGAGCGATACAATGCTGAGAGTGAATTCACAATTCACAATTCACAATTCACAATTCACAATTCACAATTATTTGAACATCTTGATCGCAGTGAGATCAGAGCTTATGCCGACAGCGGAGATTAGATACATCTCCGTCATTGTTGCCATGTTGCCACCCACCTGCTCTGACTGTGCTCCATCCACGTTTCTGAGCAATAACAAAGGTTATCTATCCCAAAGTGACTATCTAAAGCGTGCATGAAATCATTACACCGCGGCTATCGTCACGGGCATAGAGACGAGCAGGACACAAGTCATTCTACTCCTCATCGTCTCCATTGACAGAATGGCCGAGCCAAAAGATCTGCTTCTACTAGTCTGGGTGCATGGGTGAGCTGGCATCGTGGCTGGGAGATACCGTAATGACCCTTCTGACAACGCATCAGATTCAAGGGCAACGAAGTCACATTCGAGTCGTTCCCAGAGCGTGAGTCTGGTTCAGCTTTGGTAGTACAAGTACCTGCTAAGCTGGCATGTATTCGCAGGGATATCGCACCTCCTGCAAGCTACTCATGCCTCATTACGAGTCGAGTCCCGGGTCTTCCCAGCCTATCAAACGCGCGGAGAGCTCGTACGTACTTACTGCAAAGCTCCTTTGGGACCTCTGCTAATTCGGGGAGTGATGTAGACTGCAGCCACGCTTGCTTTTGTGGATTGGTTGACGGAACTAGTGGTAAATCTCGAAAATGACCATGGTGCTGGAGGTGGAGCAGGAAAGGCAAAGATAGTGCTCATGGGTCATTCGTATGTCCCTCACCTATCACATACTTACTTATTGTTTGGAAGCCGGTGCTGACAGGAGCGGCAGGATGGGCGGGCTCCTTATCGCTGATGCTGCGCTCGACATTGCCGCGAATACGCGGGAGGGTGAGCCTATGTGGCCTAAAGTCGTAGCCATCATGGGTGAGTCTACGCCCTGCTGCAGATGCAGTAGAAATGAGCTGACACCTTGAATTCTGATATACAGCATTTGATACCCCAGTGAGCTCGTCGATACACCCCTTTCTCGCTTGAGCTGACGATTTTTGGCAGTACCTCGGGCTACACCCGGTATGTCTTTCGAGCAACAGCGCTATAGCATTCGCTGATCATCCCCTGACGTACTTCTAGCACACATTTGTACGTGCCAATCTCAAGCTGATCGAAAGGGCCAGTCCCGTATGCCTCAGCTGACCTGTTGTACAGAAACATCACCTGACTCAAGCAGCAAGCTACGTCGAACAGGCTCGAAGTATAGCTTCGGCAGTAACGATGATCTCTCCAGTCGCATTCGGTCTTGGCTTTGGCAAATTCGGGAAGGCCAAATCGGAGAGTGGTGCTGAAGCTGGGCCATCGGGCTCTCGAACACCAACTCCACCCGCGCCATCATCTAAGAAGGGCAAAGAACCTGCGTCCGGCGTGATATCGTCAGACAGAGCAGCAGACCAAAGTGCCAGCTCGCAGACTACAACGACCAAGTCATTTTGGTCTGCCTTGCCGTCAATCTCCACATTACAGCCTCCATCCACTAAGACGTTGTATGGGCTGGGGGCAGTGGCCTTGGGCGCAGCTGCTGTTGGCACGGCGTATTACCGACGAGAAGACTTTATCAATGGCTGGACGTGGGGCTATGATCATATGACATTCGTCAAGAATCTGTGGGATGACGAAGCGATGAAGGGGAGATTAGTCGCTATAGAGCAGCTGAGCGCAGACAAGGATGTGCCATTTTACAAGTGAGCCACTTCCGATGCGCCATTGCGCGAGTATGCGCATCCCTTTGTACGTTAAGTCTGACTGCAATCTACAGCTTCTACACGCATTTGCCACCCTCGCCACCGACGCAACTGGTCAGTCGGACGTTCGCAATTTTACCACCAATGAACCATCCTTTGTACCCCCGCTTCAAAGCGGCAAGCAATATATTGGCCAAAGACGAGGTATCAGCGCATATGGGCATGTTCAATCCAAAGACCAATGATGGGTTCTACGATTTGGGGCTGGAGGTCGTTAGGGCTATTGCTGAGAGGCTAGAGGAGGAAGGTGTTGGTAGAGCCGTGGGCGCGGATGAGAAGATGGAGCAGCAGGAAGCGGCGTGGCGCGTTGAGAAGGATGAGAAGGGTAACGAGATCTGGGTAGAGAAGTGAAGGATTGCCATTGCCCGCCGGGGTCTTAATTGGCAACATGTATGGATATGTATCGCTCTTGGGCGGATATGCGCGCCTCGCAGAATCTACAACCACGCGAGGCCACTTGGTGTATCGACGTTCCCTTCATTATCTAGTGCCTT
The DNA here is from genome assembly GCA_026538395.1 of Cryptococcus sp. GC_Crypt_3. Classification (NCBI taxonomy): domain Eukaryota; kingdom Fungi; phylum Basidiomycota; class Tremellomycetes; order Tremellales; family Cryptococcaceae; genus Cryptococcus; species Cryptococcus sp. GC_Crypt_3. Next base: position 43,228 of record JALPCB010000101.1, read on the forward strand.
CTGGTCATCACCGTGTAGCTTTCAAGTCAGCATCTCAAGATACGAAGCGAACGACAATGTCAAGATGACCAAGGTGATGACTGCGAATCATGTTGGTGAAGGTTCAAGAAAGCGAGGCTTTCTCTTCCGCCTTGCAATTCTTGGCCTTCGAACGTATAAGAAGCAGTGATGCGTGCTAGAAAGTATACTGTTGGGCGGATCAACTTTGCTCACCCCTCTCGTCATCTGGTTGACGTTGTTCGGACATAGAGCACCTCGATCAATTGCCGACGGATTATCCCCGGGACCAGTCTACTGCGAATCCTACATCGAGTTCACCATGTCAGTCCCATCCCCAGAGAGCAGCGAGATCATCGAGGCCTGCGAGGCCTGTGAGCAAGTCCTGGCAGCCTGCATCGCTTCGGTCCAAGAAGTACTGAGTACAAGGGGCGACGACATCGATAATTGGGATCCGGTCGTAACGGAACAAGACCAGAGAGCGGTTATGGCAGACCTCGAAGTGAGCGAGCTGCGCGATACCGACGGATTTCGGACTGCGCAGACGCACGCGACGGACGACTCGAGCTTTGTCCATTTCATGGGCATTTGGGATGGTACATACTCTGCTCGCGAGAAGCTTGTCGAAATCGTCAGATCCGACGCGCAGAGCAGGACGATTGGGTAGCCTGCAGATGCAGGCAGTGTGGTATGTCCTTGTCAGCGCTCGTGTAGTGTAATGAGGCCTCATTGCTCGAAAAGCCTACGAGCACCGTTGACATACGAGCATATAGCTTGGGCGCTGGAGATATGCCGATATTGAGAATTGAAGATACAATCTGTCAGCGTAGGGTGACACCTCTGGTTATCCGGGCGCCAGCCACAAGGCAGTTGCCACACTGTACATCTACTCCCATGACATCCGTTGTTCTTCGAATGGTGGAGCACTCGACGGCGGCTGGGCATCTCCGCCACAATCCCGGTAGCGAACGGCTGCCACAGCGGGCAGTGGTAGTGCTCGCGCAGTACTCGGCTCATTGTTCGAAGCTGCACTGGACTTCGTTTGAAAGGAAGGAGATACATGAATGACGATTGTGTCCAGCAGCGGTCCTTTGTTGCATCACCTGTCGTCGCCACCACAATCCTCCTTTTGTAAATCCTGCTTTCGCTAGGCCCCCAGACTATTCTTGCCGTCCAAAACAAAACTTGTCTCTACCGCACGACAGGTTGACTGGCACCTTACATTTATAACGGCTTCTGCTCGTCACGTTTCTTGGACAAATTCAACATGAGTGGCACACAGCCGTCGCAACGCTTCTCTACACTGTTTGAGCCGACTAGCTCTTACATGATGGGTTATCGTAGGGTGGGAATGGACGAGAGGGCCTTCGAGCGTGAAGTGCGATATGGAAATTCTCCTGAGCTCCTTCACGAGAGGAGTGCAGCAGTCGAAAGCAGCCGAGGATTATGGGCCGCAGACAGACAGCTCTTGTCTTCGACTCTCGATGGAAGTATGGCCTCGCGCGAGAAGGAAGAAATCCTGTCCGCTCTTGATGATAGGGCTGACGAGCTAGTGATGATGGACACGATCGAGGAGGGGCACAGATCAGTGGCGAACAGTGTTTTCATAATCACTACCGCTCTAAGCTCCTTCCTTGCTCTCAATCTCCGTAGATCGCAAGCCGGACACACGTGGCCTTCCGAGGATGACGCGCCCGCAATCAGAGCGGCGCAGGAAGGGCGGGACCGGGACCTCTCTCATATGTGCGATATTGAAGCTGCTGCAGATTCAACAGCGTCGACTGCCACCCTCGAGGGGGCGCTGCAGGCCTGGAACAGCGACCGCACAACACAAGGTCTAGCCTCGCTCGCTGATGCGTTGATGCTCCTGTCTGTTCGTCGGAGAGAGGCTTCACGGACCACGACGACCGCCCCAAGCAGACGCATTGGATGAAGACAGTGATGTCCAGTCTGCAGTCAGCGAAGCAACATCCGATAGCGAAGTGTATCAGCAGTCGGCTCTACAGACTTGATAAGCATCTGTGGGTCGAGTCGCTTCTGGTAAGGCCGCGCAACTGACTACAAGCCGGGACACAGCAGTTGAGAGCAACTCGATGCATCTGTGTCGGGCGCGTGAATGGTGTTCTGTCTTATCTCGTCTACTCCGACTATCCCCTGATCTCGTAGAGCTGAATATGATGCATCTACCGCATATGAGGTGATGAGACTTTCCGAGTCGTGAAAGCAATTTATTACGCCTTGGAACCACACTGTGCGCGCTTGGACTTCGGAGCTACACACGTTTGAGGTTCGAGTCCCTGCCACAATGGCGTAGTTGTAGTACTGATAAGCAGGCTCTTTTCAAATACGTCAACATATAAAGGATATGCATAATTGCTGTCGAAAGGCTCCCAATCCCTTGTTGCTTGTCTCGCTGATGAGCAGTTCGCCACCGAGTCCTTCGTCCACATAAAGAACTGCTCTTGTTCGGCCTCCAGCTTCTTCTTCCCAACTGAACTCTTTCTTCCACTTCTTCACCATACAACACTCAACTTACAGCTGAAACTTTTGACAGTTCAACACATCATCAGCCCACCCAGATTCATCATGAGCAATACAGAGGAGTATAAACGCTACTCATCGGTCATTAGGGATACTAGCCCTCTCAGGACCGCGTACAGCGAATACGAAGCGGACAAGCGGGCACTTCAGCGTGCTGTGGATTTGCCCTCTCCCGCCGACATCATTGCCACGCGGAAGGCTTCGCTTGACGCCAGCCATCAGGCTATCATCGACCAGGTGGACCTGGTATCGGAGTCCATTGGGGCAGATCGATATCGTATCAATGAAGAAGCTTTCATGTCCGCCCTGTCCCACGAGTCCCGCGAGCTAGTAGAGGGCAACAAGGAGGAAGAGCTGCCAAATTGGGCGGAGGATGGTCTCGATATGCTCACTTCGGCTCAAACCGCTCTCGAAACGCTCCAACAACACAAAGCGCAAGCTGAACATACGTGGCCGTCTACTCAGGTAGATGAGTACTACATTTTAGAGGCACAGACAGCGAGGAGGAAGATCGAGAAGAACAGACCTGAGATCAGAGCTGCGGCGGACCATTACGGTGGCATTTCCGATATCCATTCGGAACTTACCAAATGGGATAGCGACGCCGGGGTTCAGGATAGAGAGAATCTCGATGATGACTTGAGCCTCCTTTCTTCTGCGAGGGCGACATCTGAGCGCTGTGGCTCCTCAGTAGTCTATCCTGCCTGATCGGGTGCAAAGGTAGCTTTAGTACAGCGCAGAAGGTAGCACGAAGGGGATGAGGAATCTGGTCGAGATAATGTCAATGCATGTTTCATTGAAGGTGATGTACCGCACATTCTGAGTGGGATGTTCGTGTGCAAGCGGTGTGAGACGGAGATAGCTTTGAAAGCGCCACACTCGGGTATCAGGGTCCAACGTGGAATGTTATGCGATGGCGACGGAATGTGGGACTCCAGATCGTCATTGACATCATCGTAACGTAGAGTACCTACCACCAAGGACTATTCTCGCTGCCCGCTCCAATAATGCTGTGACAGCACAGCACACAGCGGAGAGGATATGTATGCAGGGAAAAGAATGTAGAGCTTGACGTCAGCCCGTCGTGATGATGTCGTATGCATGCTGTGCCTGAGCTCGAGCACTCGCCCATAGAGTGAGTAGCCAGTCCCAGTCCCTGTCCCTGGCAGTCAAATGCTTTTTCGTCACCGGACCATGATGATATCGTCATAAGTCACAAGAGCACGTCTTTGTCTCATACCCGCGTCATCCCCCCTTCCCTGCCAAAACCGCAATTGCCGCTCAGCTTCCATATATAAACCACCAAGTCCATTGGCACCTCGCCTTCTCTCTTCTCATAACATACACTACTACAAGCAATCAAACCAGTAATCTCATCCAACCCAAACACATCAATCATGTCAGGCGGAATTCAAGCAGACACCGACAAGGCCGACCCTCAATGGATCCACTCGTGAGTGACCTATCAGTCTACATCATTCTCTCTATGAACCCAATTGACCGCTGCGATCTCAGCGGCGAGCCCGGAACCTCCGGCCGTGAGCCTTTCGAGGACGACAGCACTACCGGCGTTCCCGCTCAGCACAACCACGAGCGCTCGCACGGCGGTCTGTCAAGCGGCATTTCAGGCGGTAACCAGGGCTACGAGAGCGGTGCCACCGGTGGTAACCTTGCTGGACTTGGCTCCGACCCCAACAGCGGCGAGCGCGGTATTGCCAGCTCCGGTCTTGGCGGCGCCACCACCGGCGAGCACCACCACCACCACCACCACCACCAAAGCCAGGGCGTGAGCGACGAGTCTCTCGGTCGCACTGGCGTCACCGGCGAGCGCGGCTACGACAACAACAGCTCTAGCGCTGGTGTTGGAAGCGGAACCGGATTCAAGAACTTTGACGACCAGCCTTCATTCGGCGACGAGGGTCGATCTGACAACTTCGACCGTGTCGGCAACAGGAACGAGGGCGGTGCCTCATACGAGCGCACCGGCAACCAGGGCCCCGCTACCGGCGGTGCTGCTGGTACCGACCGCTTTGACACCGACAAGGACAGGAGCGGCGCTGGGTGAGTCTACTGTTCCTCGCATCGTATCATCTCGAGGCTGACCGTCGAATACTAGCTATGGCCGTGATGTCGGAACCGGTGCCACCGGTGGCGTTGGCGACTCTAGCGAGAACAGCGCCTATGAGCGCACTGGTGGCGGAGAGGTTGGCGCAGGCAACACCAGCGGTGGACCCACCACCGGTACCGGCGGTGCTCTCAGCGGCGTGAGTGCACAGTCTCTAGCCCACAAAGTAGTGCGCTTATGTTATGTCTAATGTAGCTCACTACCACCGACGACGAGTTCACTGGCAAGGACCGCTCCCACACTGGCCCCAACGTTGGCGTTGGTGCTGGCGCATACGAGGACACCTCTGGTCCCTTCAAGAGCAACACCTCTGGACCCGGCGGCAACACCGCTCTCACCGGTCGTGAGGGTAGCTCTAGCAGCAACCCTGTTGCCAACGCTTCAAGCACTGGTGCCGGTGCCGGTGAGCCTACTGGCCGCGTTGGCCAGGCCGACGAGACCGCACATGAGCACAAGGGCTTCGTGCAGAAGATCAAGGACATGCTTTAAGCGGGAGGCCTTGATAGCAGAGTAGCCTAGCAGTATCGAGTAGTGAGAAGTCACTGGAAGTGCCAAACATGTAGCGACCAACCTGGATGTATCCCATGATTTATCATTCCACCCAGTTTTACGTACCGCCGTTACTCATCCACAGTATAAGTTCGTTTATCCTGGGTGCAGAATTGCGAACGTGCATTCCTCCGAAAATCGTCCGAGAGCTGCGTCGGCAAGTGAAAGCGACAAACGTCTGGGCGCATCTGCAGTGCAGCTGGGGTGCGTTGTATATTGTGCAGTGCAGAACGCATGGCTTCCTGCGAACTATGCTGCAGGCAGGAGAGCGTCGAAGAGGAATGTCAAGGACGTGCAACACATGGGTATGTAAGTAGTGCAATGCCAGTCGCTGTGCAGTGGATGCAGGTATCTCGGCCCGGGAGCCGAGAGCGTCGTCTCGGTATGAAAGCGTGTTTGTTGCCGGTTAATTACAGCGAGAATGCGACTGTCAGAGTGAAATACTCCTCGTACCAGACACTGCTCTATCTACATCTCCTCTCTACTCCATACTTGTTCAGACTCGTCCTCTACATCCTTTCCCCCTCTCACGAAGCATCCCAAGCCTACCTACCCAGCAATGTCCACTGAACTCAAGACAGATAACCCGAGCTTCGTGCTCCATGGTATCGACAATACCAAGTTCGAGGAGGTGAGCCAGAGGTCTCTTCGTTCTGCGTCCGAGTGGACAGCAACGTGAGGAAAGCCGTTGACTTGCTGGTATCTTCGACGCTCCCTCCCACAACCCGCTATCGCACGGCTCACTTTGCATCGGTACAACGCTATATCGCTACATCGCTACATCGCTACATGACACACGCAGCGCCCCGTGCCCGAGATCAAGAACGACGAAGTGCTCATCCAGATCGTCAAGACGGGTATCTGCGGCTCGGATGTGCACTACCTCAAACACGGCGCTATCGGCTCGTTCGTAGTAGAAGACCCCATGTGTCTGGGGCACGAATCTTCCGGGATCATCGTCAAGGTCGGACCCGAGGTAGAGAAGCTCAATTCACTCAAGTTGAAGATTGGTACCAGGGTTGCCCTCGAGCCTGGAATCGGGTGTCGCGTTTGCGAGAGTTGCAAGGCTGGTAAATACGAGGTATGTCCGATCTCCTCTATACTCGGTTAGCTATAACTAAGACGCTTCTGCTAATGCGTCCCCTGCAGCTCTGCCCGCGTATGGTCTTCGCTGCCACCCCACCCTTCGTCTACGGCACACTCTGCCGATACTGTGAGTACATACGTGTCACGAATGCGCTTCCATCTTCGCTACTCACGTCGTGATGGGACATTAGCTGACTCATCTGCTCACCGACCTAGACGTCCTGCCGGCCGACTTGGTCCACCCCATACCCGACTCGGTCTCCTTCGAGGACGGGGCAATGATGGAGCCGCTCGCAGTCGGCGTGCACTCAGTCTCCAACCTCGGTCAACTCAAGTCTGATCAAGTGGTCATCGTGTTCGGCGCTGGTCCAGTCGGACTGTTATGTATGGCCGTCGCGAAAGCGCTCGGTGCTAGGCGCATCATCGCTGTGGATGTGCTTCAGGAGAAATTGGACTTTGCCAAGAATTACGCTGCCACCGACATCTACCAGTCTGTGAGTGTCGACTCTCACGTATAGATCGTGCGACGGGACAAAGCCATCTCGTATTGGGAAGAAAGCTCTGCTGATACACATTCACATTTAGCCCCCACGAAACTCGGACGAAGACGCCAATGCGTATGCCGAGCGCGTTGCGGGACTAATCCGATCCACTCTTGACATTCCCCTCCGAGACAGCGGCGCCGTCGATCTTGCCATCGAAGCTTCCGGCGCACCATCATGTGTCCAAGTCGGCGCACACATCCTCAAGCCTGCGTAAGTTAGTCGTCACGCTTATCGAACAAAGGTGCTAATATAGCTCGTTCATTTACGACAGCGGCACATACGTGCAAGTCGGCATGGGTGCGAACATGACAGTCCCAGTCCCGCTCTTCCAGATCATCACGAAAGAAATCAAATTCCTCGGATCCTTCCGCTACGGACCGGGCGATTACCCATTAGCCATCTCGCTCGTGGAGAGGGGACTGATAGACCTCAAGCCCCTTGTCACGCAGAGGTTCGAGTTCAACGACGCTCTCGAGGCATTCCATACTACCGCCAAAGGAAAAGATGCGCATGGAAACCCAGTCATCAAATGTATCATTGATGCGCCGCAGTGAATCGTCACATCGTCACCTTGAGTGTATCAAGCTGCGGGGAATGAGGAAGAGCTGGAAGAGCGAGACGAGCTAGAAGAGTTAGATGAGCAAGGCTCGTACACCTCGTCGAAGATATTGATCGGTATCAGGCAGAGAGTAGGGTTGAAGATGGTCTTCTTTATTATTATATGAACGAGTCGAGTCAGTGCTGCGATGCAAGTCTTCCTCTAATCAGCCCAACAGACAACTTCGGTGCTTTTTTTGATAATTTATCCACAACAAGCGTAAATGCCACTTACTCTCGCAAGGTCTGTCAATGACTGACGCAGCGAAGAGGGAGTTACAGATCACGCTCGCATGCATAGTTATGAGAATAAGCCTAAGCAAATGATGGGATTCTCGATCATCAGACATGATGCCAATAAGTCAAACTTCATACACCTCTACACCTGTTTCTCATTTGTCTTCTGCCTTCGCCCACGGCTCTTCCTCTGCTGATGCCATCGCATCCACGCCGTCTTTATCCCGCACCGCCCGAGCCTGAGTAGGTGCTTAGCGAGTCTTGATGATGCCCGCGTTGATGAGCTTTTGGATTTTGGACGCGATCTATTACGCCAAATCAACTGATCAGCTATATTCCACGAGAGACGAGCTACGCAAGGTCTACGAAACGCACCATGGGGTTCTTCATGTGATCTTGCAAAGCTCGGGGGTTCTGCTGAGCGTCTGCGAGGATTTCTGATAGTTAAAATAGCCAATATCAGGTCAGCTCTCTTGACTTTACGCTTTCGTGATAGAGAAGCAGAGCATTACTCACGTCGCATGACGGGATCGCCCATGATCTGCTGGACCTCGGGATCCCGCATCGCTCGCTCATACGTCTGCTCGTCCGACTCGCCCGATCGTTGCGTTTGGATCTCCATCAGGACCTTGGTCATGTTCGATTCCAATTCGCGGGTGTGCTAATGAGATAATGTTGTCAGCCATACAATCGAGGTGTCTGATTAGCAACGAACGAAACGCACCTTTCGCTCAGTGTCCTTCTCAGTAGCCAATTGCAGCGTCTCCAATGCGCTAGACAACTCCTTCATCGCTTCTTGGACCAAGGCTTTGCGGATGTATGCTTTGACGAATGTCGGGTCGATCTTGATCGCCTCCTCCGCGTCCTTGAGAGCTTCGGGCAACGCCAAAAGCTTGGTGTAACATGCTGCTCGGTTATTGTAGCCACGCGGGTCGGTGCTAAACGCGGACACGCGGATATCAGTCGATGTTCTGGCTTGTTCTTGTCATGCTTCACTCACGGAGCACGCTTGACAGCCTCGGTATAGTGCTTGACGGCAGTAGCGAAATCGCCAGCCTTGAACGCGGTGTTGCCCTCCTCACGAGCGGCTTCGGCCTTTGCAGGGTCGATGTATGCCTGCTTGTCCCCTTCCAATTTGGCCTTCTCTGCCTCTCGCAGCTTGGTGAGGACGTCGGGAGTACGGTGTTCGGTCAAGGATTTGTGGTAGAACTTGATGGCATTGGTCATATCACCGAGCTTGTTGTAGGCGGTACCGGCACGACCGTAGGCCCTGGAGTGAGATGTCAGCACCTATGGAGTGTACGTTTGGCGGATGACGTACTTTGCGAGGACCTTGTAATCCGCGCGAAGCTCACGGCCCTCCTCGACAGCTTTCTCGCAAGTCTCGATGGTCTTCTCGTAGTCGCCTTTCTCGAAGTAGACAGCTGCAAAGCAGTATGGTAGTCAGCATACCGCACCTGCAGACTTATCACCCGACTCACCAGAAAGATTGGTCAAGAAAGTGACGTCCTTGGGGTAGAGGTCCCAGGCCTTCTCATACAAGCCGATGGCCTCGTCGAACTTCCTCGCCTTGTACGAGGCGTTACCCTTCGCCTTGAGTTCCTCCGCTTCTTTCTTGGCAGCAGCCTCGGAGTCCTCCTCCTCTGTCTCCATTGGCTCATCCTGCGGCTCCTCCTTGACCTCTGCCTTGGTCTCTTGGGGCCTGGCCGCAGGTTTAGGCTCTGGAGCCTTGGACGAAGAAGCCTCAGGCTGTGATGTGCTGACGCCTGGGGGCATCTCGTTTGACCCTTCGGGGCGTTGCATTGCGTCCTGGATCAGACTGTCAGCATTTTGACTTTCGAGAGGCGAGAAGATAGGGCTTACAATGTCGATACCCATAAGAACACCAAGTACGGTCAACATTCTTGGGTCGCCCATGACTGACTGAATGTCTCTGCCGCCAGTAGCCTGGATTCTCGCCAAGCTGGTCCTGAACGATGGATCTTTGACAAACTCTTTGGTCTTGGGGTGGTTCTCAAGCTTGCTGATCAAGTTGGGGTCGCTGAACATCTTGCCCAAGCCCATATCGCCGCCTGGAGAGAAAGGGCTGTCGGAGTCGGCGTCCATGACTCGCTTGACGTCCGCGAGACCCTTCTTGCATACATCTGCTGATGGATCGGCTTGCAATCCCGCCTCGTACGCCATGACGGCTTCGGGATATTGGCGGAGACCGTGTAACGCTGCACCTTTTCGGGCATGTCCCTTGGCAAAGGCAGGGGAGATCTCGATACACTACAATATTTCGGTCAGCATGTATAATTTCCAGCACCCATAACAACATCGTGTGCGACCCTCACCTTCTCTGCGTCCTCCAAAGCCCCTTGCCAATCCTTTTGCCCGGCCTTCGATGCGGATCTGTTGGAGTAGAGAACATGGTTGCTGGAGTCGAGTGCGATAGCGTCTGAATAAAGCTTTGACGCCGTTGCGTAGTCCTTGGCTGAGAAAGCCTTGTTGGCTTCTGCCTTTAATGCGTTTGCCTGGTGATGTAAGATGCGGCCGGTGAGCTGTATTCAAAATAGTATTGCACGATGGACGAAACAATGCACTCACGTCCGACATGCTTGGTATATCTGGAACGTGGGTTTGTGAAGATATGGATGATCTCACTGCTAGTGAATGTTACGTCGCCTAACAAATGATGTATATATGCGATGTAGAGGAGAGAGTGACAGAGTGGGAGACCGAGAGTGGACGCTCGAACAGTCCAGAAAACGGGTCACCTCCACCGCAGGGTCGCTGCCGGGACCAAATGTATCGCCACTCAAGGAAAGTAGTCCACGTCAGCAGGAGGAAGAGGCGCGTCGCGTTGAAATTAGCCAACCCTTCCTTGAATGCTCATGTTTCTACGCGGTTTCTCATCTGCTCATCTGCTCACTGCTCACTGCTCACTGCTCGATCCTTCTGCTCGTCACCACTTTATCCTTGAAGTCCGGCCAGCTTGAGTACCCGCCTTATCCCCTAAATACTCTTGTCACACCACAGCCGCCATGGCAGACATGAACAATACCCAGGATGCGCTGCCTCTGCTCGCCGACGACCTCATGCGGGATAGAGCGAGGCAGTTTGTCGAGTTTCTCGATGATGATGTAAGTCCCGATTTCTTACCGCGTTCAGCTTTGAAGAGGAAGGCATGTTTGAGCAAGAGAACCAATGGCTGATTTCATGCTTGACATAGACCCAAGCGAATTATAACTATCGAGAAAGCATCAAGCGCATGCTCGACCTGGAACAAGTCCGACTCATAGTCAACCTGGACGATCTACGAGATTACGACAGGACATATGCCGATGGCCTCCTGCTTCAGCCCACAAGCTACCTGCCAGCTATTGACGCTGCATTGACACAGCTGGTTCAAAGCTTGCATAATCCTGTCAAGCACAAAATCTCGGGAAATGAGTGTGAGTGAAAGACCGCCTTCGACTGCTATCAAAGAGGAGAGGTCCAAAAGATAATGGCCACGAGCTGATTGAGGTATGGTCCATGCAGATTACGTTGGTCTGCGAGGCTCGTTCGGTCAACAACACTGCAACCCTCGAACACTACGCAGTCACCAGATCGGCAAAATGGTCAGCCTGGAGGGTATAGTGACGAGATGTAAGTGAAGCGTGTCCACGTAAATAGGTATGCTCGCTTATAAGTGACTATCAAAAGGTTCTCTGGTCCGCCCAAAGATGCTCAAGTCCATACACTACTGCCCGCCCACATCAAAGTTCCACTCGCGAACATATCACGACGCCACCATCATCGCTCCCTCGTCCACACTCACGGGTTCTACTACCGTCATTCCGCAAGATGATGGTGAGGGTCACGCACTATTGATGGAATACGGTCTGTCCACTTTCCGTGATCATCAAACCATCAACATCCAAGAAATGCCAGAACGGGCGCCTGCAGGTCAATTGCCCAGAAGTGTCGAGGTGGTTTTAGCAGACGATTTGGTGGACTGCTGCAAGCCTGGTGATAGAATACAGCTTGTGGGAGTATACAAGAGCTCGGGAGGTGGTGCCGGTGCGCGAGGATTCCAGTGCGTTTTTGATATACTTGCTGAAACCGGTCTTCGCTGATACACGGATCGTAGAACCTCGATCATCGCAAACAACGTCATTCTTCTTTCTTCCAAACAAGGCGGAGGAATCGCGCAAACGCCCTTGACCGACACCGATATTCGTAACATCAACAAGCTTTCCAAGCGCCGCAACATCTTCCAACTCCTGTCATCTTCGCTCGCTCCTTCGATCTATGGGTCGGACTACATCAAGCAAGCAGTGTTGCTCTTGCTTCTCGGAGGAGAGGAGAAGAATCTGAAAAACGGCGCACATATTCGTGGTGATATCAACATTCTGATGGTCGGTGATCCCTCAACTGCGAAAAGTCAAATGTTGCGATTCGTCTTGAACACTGCACCGTTGGCAATCGCCACCACTGGTCGAGGAAGTTCAGGTGTCGGTTTGACAGCCGCAGTCACTACTGATAAGGACACTGGTGAGCTAGTCACACCGTTCGTGATTTGAGCACAGCAAGCTGAAACCGTGACACCTTAGGGGAACGCCGACTCGAAGCTGGTGCCATGGTTCTGGCAGATCGTGGTGTGGTGTGTATCGACGAATTTGACAAGATGTCCGAAGTGGATCGAGTTGCCATACACGAAGTCATGGAACAGCAAACGGTCACTATTGCCAAAGCAGGTATCCATACCTCGCTCAACGCGCGCTGCAGTGTTGTAGCTGCTGCTAACCCAATCTACGGACAAGTAAGTCCAGAGCTGAGTCTCAATGAACGGCCTAACGTATCCTTGCAGTACGATGTGCACAAAGACCCTCACCGGAACATCGCCTTGCCCGACTCGCTTCTGTCCCGTTTCGACTTGCTCTTTGTCGTCACGGACGACACTGATGAGCAGCGGGACCGCATGATCTCGGAGCATGTGTTGCGTATGCATCGTTACTTGCAACCTGGAGTAGAGGAAGGTACGCGCCGCACCTTCTCAATGCCAAACTTAACCGCTAAACCAAAAACATAGGTGCCCCAGCGATCGAGAACATTGAGCAGAACCTCGATGTCGGAGGAGACGAGCAGGAATCACGTACTACCGAAACGCCCGTCTTTGAGAAATTCAACCCACTTCTTCATGGGGGTGTGACCACTACAACGGGTCGAGGTGCCAACAAGCGCAAAGAGGTTCTCAGCATCGCGTTCGTCAAGAAGTACCTGCAATACGCCAAGAACCGATGTCATCCCACTCTGACAAAAGGAGCTGCGGACTGGATTGTCAATGTCTACAGTGCTTTGAGAAACGACGACCTTGCTGGAAACCAAAAGAGAGTGAGTGCTGGCTTACAAACATGGCACCTGCAGTGAATAGGCCGTTGACTGACCCCTCATATTTTAGACTTCACCTCTTACGGCACGTACACTTGAAACACTCATTCGTCTCGCCACTGCGCACGCCAAAGCACGATTGTCTGCCAATGTCGATGAGCGGGACGCTATGGCAGCCGAAGAGATCTTACGATTTGCACTCTTCAAAGAGGTCTTGAAACCTGAACGAAGGAAGAGGAGAAAGCTGAACGCTGGTCAAACGGCGGACAGCGATGCCTCTTCTGGCGAATCAGAGGATGAGAACGCGGAGGAGGAGCAGATGCAAGAGCAAGGTGTGACGGACATGCAACGAGCTAGGGCAAGGGAGAAGGGAAGAAGACTTGAAGGCGGACCTTCGGCTCCTGGCACACCACGGACAACTGAGAGAAGGAAGCAGCAACGCGAGGAAGAGGAGCGGAGACGACAGGAAGATTTCGAGATGGGCGAAGCGGAGGCTTCCCTCGCTGCTCTCGATGCGAACGCGGACGCGGACGCAGATGGCGAAGTGGAGGTGGAGGGTGAAGACGCATCGGGCGAGATCTCGGCAGAACGACTAGACCTCTTCAGATCGCGACTGTCGAATGTCTTTGAAACGGATCTCGGAGCGGACGGGATCGTGGACCTGTCAGATCTCGTACCCAAAATCAACGAGGGTCTGCCCGTCGAAGAGCTGTTCGGTAACAGGGAAGCGAGGACGGCAGTGGAGAGAATGAACGAGAGGAACGAGATCATGTTCGCCGAGGGCACTATCTATAAGGTCTAGGGCGACAAGGCCTAGGGTGATGGAGGTGGTCTGGTCTGGTTTTATTGGAGATTCTCAGAAGTTTCGCTTGCGCGATGATTGGGAAGTTGTTGTTCTTTATTTTTGTTCTTCGTTCTTCGTTCTTTGTCTTATTAGTGTTATTTGGTCTCGCCTTTATACTGGTCGCCGTGGATGCAGCACATTTGCACACGATCTACAGAGATAACAAATGCCGATTTAAAGAGTTGATGATGCACTCTGTTTCAAGATCTGGGGGATTGGCACATCACGTCATTGTCCTTTTTACTGCCTCCGAGAGAATACGAGTACAACAATCATCGACGTTCGCGGACCAAACCAAATGACCCCAATGCTGCCCTACACCGTCACAGTCACAGTATGCCTGGCAGGGTTATCGAGCCCACCCAACCCAATTCCTGACCATGATCTCCGCGCACCCGCCTTTACCGCCCAGATCCATATGTTCCCCCGGACAATGCTCCAAATGCAGTCCACCGCTCTCGTTGAGCGCTTTGAGGCCAATCCAATCTTCGTGGTACAGTTTCTGCTCGGATAAGGGGACGAGCAGGGTTTTATCGTTCGGAGCGTACGTCGCGAAATGGGCTGATTGCAGTGGTGATACTGTGCCTATATACCCAGACATCAGTATCGTATCTTGCCGTAGAAATGTTGAAAAGTGACTCACGATCATCATCAAATTGCACCGCGATGAGATTGTCGAGCCCGCTGAGCCCCTTGCCCCCGCTTTGCCTATTGCCAGCGACGGTGACATCGCGCTTCCGTGCCGCTCCATCATCAGCATCGCCATCGTCATGATCGTGGTGACGCTCGTGGGCAGAAGGAGGCAGATGTGCCCCTTCAGCATTCAGATCCCTGATGAACGTATTGGTCTCGTAGAATTCATCGAGCCGCTCCACATCTCTATAATAAGCAGCTTGGACCAGATGCGTTTGTGCCCATGCACTGTATATCCCCGAGCGGGCTGCGCGGGCCGCTAACAGGCATGTTAAGGTGGGCGGTGTTGGACAAGGGATCAGAGCCGAGATGCCGTAGTGCGGGGTGCCGAACTGCTCGTTTTTCACGCATTGGAGCACGCTGGTCAGCGCAGTCATATCGAGTCTGGAGACTGGTACGTTGAGCGGATAGGGGCTGAGTGATGACGCACAGTAATGAGGTTCTTGAGAGGTGGGTCATTACAGTACTGCGCGTAGTTGCGCAGGAATAATCCCCCTTGAGAGAAACCGATAGCGTCGAACTGCACGCCAGTCCGATAATTCGTGAGTCAGCTTTGGATCTGACGGATCCCAATCGCTTGCTTGCGCAGCTTTGATGTATGAGGAAAGACATCGACTCACCCCGCCTTCCAACTGTGGGACGGCAGCGAGCTGCTCACACCCCTGCATGCCCTGTTCTTCGGCGTTGCCCCACTGCGCATACCAACGCTCCGTCAGCAGCCTTCCTTCAAACCTTTCGAGCCAATAACGAACAGGCGAATGTCAAGATGAATATGAAGGGGAGCTTGAATATAATGATGAAATGGCAACGCACAAAGCCTGCTTTACGCTCATCATCCAAAGACCCTTCTTCAGGAATCTTGACGCTATAAACGAATATACCCGGGTGGATCGACTGCACCTCATCGATGAATGACTGTATCCCGCTCGACAGCGCTGTGTCGCCCAGTCCGTGCCTACAGCCAGCATCAAACGCGAGTCAGCTGCCAGCAGACAGTGTTAAGACAGAGTGGTAGAGTGACTTGCCATATGACCAAAGGGCGCGGATCTGTTTTTGATATTGGCGTTATTGGCGCAACAGGCTCAAATACTGCTTGAGCGCCGATAGCTCGATCGCCATCGTGATCGTTATGACGAGAACTTGCGCTTTGCTCGGCGCGGACCACCGACTCAGCGAAAAAGCCAAGCCATAGCACGCCGCAGCTCCAGGCCGATCGCATGATGTGCTCGACTGGCAAAGGTGGTCGTTGTGGACTATAAACGTTGGTGTAGATTGCTTAACAAGAAGAACGTTGGATCTGGACATTCGGCTTCGGGTAATCAACCAGCTGATAGTACTCGGCTAATCAGCGGATAAACTGTTGAGTACAAGATTGCCGGCTACCCGTACTCGTACTCGAGTACAGGAGTACAGCTGGCGGTGTTTATGAGGCTGAATATACACGAGAATTAACTTGATTACGCACAGCTGGGAGAGACCGATACTGACATCGCAGAGACTACGATTAGTGGACAACAAGCATACTCTTAGCTCAATATGGCATACGTCGTGTATAGTCAACGGCTCTCGAAAGGCTGTAGGCTTCTCTTCGCGCCCCTGCCTACGAAGACACAGATGCATTGTATCAGATACAAGAAGCTCCGTCTCACGTGGGATATGGAATACGATACCTCAATCTCCCCGTGGTGCAAGAAGCTGTGGAGATCGGATATTTCCCCTGGAACAATGAAGGCAGGAATCTCAAGCCGTGAGCCGAAGTAGCTGGCACGACCATGACCACTGTAATGAATATCATGGTCATGCACAACTTGCATCAGGTGGCCCAAGCCGCTACCTTGGACGACTTGCCCGTTGTGCAAGTGATGAAGCGCTGTTGCATGCTGTACCCACCTGCGAGGCGCAGTGCCACTTTGCCTATAAACGAAATTAATTCCGAGGCGAGTCCAGTGCCACTCCACTCTCATACCAACTGCGATTCACTTAAATTCAACCTCCCACATAATGACTCTGTCCCCGTTGACCGAGCCTCTAGCATGAGCATGAGAACGAGGGTGTTTTCATGAGCATGAGTCATATTGTGCCTACATCTTATAACTCCTCGCTGTACCCGATCAGACTACTACCGCCACCAGCACCAGCAGCACAATGTCAGCACCAGCAACCTCCGCCGCGGCGGCGTCGACCACTTCCAAGTTCCAGGCGTTCCTGAACCATCCCGCCGGTCCCAAGTGGGTATTGACTGTCCTCCCAAATCCCAGCCTCGGCCCCTCGTGCACCTAAAGATTGCAAGCGCTAACGTCCTGTCTATCCCTATGACTCACTTTCCCCACTCTGCTCGCTGCACTATCACACCTTGTCCCCGCGACACTCACTCCGCGACCGCAGGACAATCTTCTTCTGGGCGCCCATGGCCAAGTGGGCCCTCGTGGCCGCCGGAGTCAAGGATCTCTCTCGGCCTGCTGAGAAGCTCAGCGTGAGCCAGAACGTCGCGCTCGCAGCGACCGGTTTCATCTGGGTGAGTCCGTGGTTCATGGTCGTACATCCTTCCTGTTTCGTCGTCTTGTATTTGGTCGTCTTGTACTTGGAAGAGAAAGGTGTGATGCTGCTGTTGCTGCTGGAATGAATATAGGGATAATAATGACAGGCGGACTGCCATTGTGGCCCACGTCGGGGAGAGCTCCACTTTGCTGCAATCTTGCTTTTATGCTCCCCTGCTCTCCCCGTTTCGAGTAGCATATCGCTAACGCCGTTATGCTATGACAGGTACGATACTCATTCGTCATCACGCCCGTCAACTACTCGCTTGCCGCAGTAAACTTCTTCGTCGGCTCGACCGGCATGACACAGCTGTACCGTATCTGGGATCACAGGCAAAAGAACCCCCTTCAAAAAGCTGTTTCTAGCAGCTAGACAACACTCGGAGCAGAGCTCGATGTATTGGCGGGAATGAGAGGATGATGGATAGGATAGCATAGGATAGGATAGGATAGGACAGTATAGGTATCTTCGTTCCGAGGTTCGGTTGGAGGAGCCACCGAGATGTCGCTGCTCGCGAAGAGTAGGCTGTTGTAGGATACCCACCACGTACGAGGATCATACCCCTCGCTATGCAAACTGATAAAACACATGCGATCTGCATCGTGGTCTTGATGTGCACAGAGTAAGAGCTCATTTGATCGCTCGATATCCTAACTCAATGTGCTGTCTATGGTGCACACTGCTTGCAGGGACTATTCAGCAGATCTTTCAACAATCCAACGACCTCTGCTCGCAACAAGCACTGTCCAATGGCTACATGTATCTATCGCTACGAGGTATCTGATACGATTACTATCAATGTCTTCATGTATCTTACGAAGTCGTGTCATGAAATATCCTTTCCAACCCGCCACTCGGCCACATTTTGCAGGTACGACATGCACTAGCGCATCTACAAGACTTCCCACCGCTGTCGGCCCATACTGACCAATCTGACAAACAGCTGTTCTCTCCTTCCAACACGGTTGAATTGAAGGGTAGTGCCTTCCTTCTTCGGACCGCCGCGAGTTTCGAGAAGCTGCTGCTCCAAAGGCTTGAAGCGCACTTCTAGTCCAAGACCCTCGATCTCGGCACCTGAAGCCCAACCAAGTGCCATACGTGGCATAGACACATGTGACTGTAGCACCATCAGTGGAAGACGTAATAATACTCGAAGGAGCTACTTACCTTTTGGATTTCAACAATCTCGTCGATAGGCCACGTGAAATGCTCGCTCTTGCCGGATAACGGAACAAAGCTGATCTGAGGCTGGTTGAGTATTTCATTCCTTGGTTCGAGAACGATGTGACCGGAAGTCCCATCGAGCTTGGCGGGATAGTCTGCGGCAGAGTCAAGGAGGGACATCGTCAATATACAACATCAACTCCGTCGGCTCCTCACTCACGTTCTGGACTTCCATCATCATCAATATTGCCCTTGAAGAAGAGCTTGTCGACCTTTGAGCCAATCTTCTCGGCGGTCGTCAATTCGGCTTTCCCATGTTTGATATCCTCTTCACGTGCCTGCTTTCGTGAACCATCCACAGCCACGTCACCGTGGAACGCCGCCATCTTCTTTCCAGCACTCTTGAAAGCACTTGCGATGGCACTCTTGGTCTTATGTTTGGCCTTGACCGCAATCTCGGTCGCGCCACCCTCCTTCTCAGCATCGAGAAGTTCTGCATCATCTTCGGCGGTGACTGTGGCAGGCGTGGTGTCTTTGATCGCTTCCTATAGGAGATCTCAGCACAAGTTTTCAGGTCTACAAATGACATATAGCTGACCTTGGGGGAGCCTTGGAGAGGAGGGGGACTGCTTTGTTATTAGCTTTATGCGGCTTTTCCCGTCGGAGGCCGATTTGTACTTACGGTGGACGAGGCAGAGGGTGGTGGAGAGCCTCGGCAACTCGCAACAGGTGTAATGTCAATTGAGCATCGGTGGGAACGCGGGAGAGGATCGAGCTGATCACAAGATATGTTAGCGCGTACGCCCTGACCACCTCGCCTAGCAACTACTCACTTTCGGATGTCCAACAGCTCTTGCCAGTTCGGCACGAGTTCGACGAATTTGTTTGCTGCTCGGATGAGGAGCGGTTGACCCCAGAAACCCACACCGAAAAAGAAGGTAGCGGAACGAGCGAAGATCCAAGGAGGTACGAAAGTAAAGAGGAACATAGCAGGTACGAGAAAAGCACCTGCAATCTTGAAGCGGGCCATGCTGTCGGGGTACGGGACTGGCGGCGATAAAGCACTGTCGTGTCCCGTCAGTTCATATGAGATGACGGCCGTATAACAGGCAGCCGGGATGACCTACTTGTTCAGCCTCTCCATGGTATCGGCAAGGGCGCCAAGTCCGGCCTCGGTCGCTTTCGTCATCTGGGAAACCATCTCGTCCCGTTTCCGCTTAGCCTCTCGCTGTGCCAGCTTTTTCTTCTCCTTGTCGTCCAAGGGCTTGGATGGTGTGATCTTTTCCCCTCCGACGACGATGTCACCAGACTTGGTTCCTTGACCATAATGTCCGTCGTCTTGACGGTTGACGTCGTCAAGGCCTGCCGGATGCTCGTCCTCATCGTCGGATTCAGTCTTCTTCTCGCCGACTTTGGAGTTACCTGCCGCTTTGCCCTTCTTGTGGCCGTCCTAAGGATCGTG
Source organism: Cryptococcus sp. GC_Crypt_3 (assembly GCA_026538395.1). NCBI lineage: Eukaryota > Fungi > Basidiomycota > Tremellomycetes > Tremellales > Cryptococcaceae > Cryptococcus > Cryptococcus sp. GC_Crypt_3. Next base: position 62,964 of record JALPCB010000101.1, read on the forward strand.
AATCAGCAGAGAAAGCGGCGTCAAGCTGAGATCGCACTTACAAAGAGCAATCTCGTGGTATAAGCTTGAAGGATAGAAGTCGCCTCGAAAGCTTGCTCTTCAGCCTGCTCTGCCTTGCTTCGATGGACCGTTTTGCCATCCACATTGCCGAGAAGGCTTTCGTCACCTTTCTGGTTGGTCGGGTCAGTCGCACTTGGTGGAGTGAAGGGTGCAGGTGCGACTGGCGGGAAGAAATGTCGCCTGCAGCCAGGGAAACAGACGATAGCGACCAAGAATGACAGCACACCAGCGACGGCATAACCGAATATCCAGCAGATGAAGTATGCTGCGCAGAAAGCACCGGTTCGTTGACGCTCTTCTGGTGCCCATGACATCATACGTTGTACTTCGCGCATTCCACGAAGAGAGCCTGGACCGATAGCGGCGAAAGTGCGCTCGAGGTTGGACTTGAGAACGTCGGTGTGGGAAGGCAGGTCTGGCAGAGTCGAAGGTCGCAGATCAGGCTCGATAGGAGGCAGACCGGCAGCGGGATGCAGGACATGGGTAATTTGCTGTCGTTCAAACGAATGAGCATGTTTCAACATTAGCGGCAGGGTGACGACGTACCTCGTCGAAACGCCTGAGCATTGCATACAGACGGTCGTCTTCGATACCACCAACGACAGTGCCCAGGGGCTTCTCGCCTTTGATCTCCCTCTCTTCAGCCTTGGTCTTCTCCACCTCGCGATGTACCACTTCGGGATGTTCGTTTTTGATAGCATGCTTCTGATCTTCAGGGTGGGTTGCCGGGTTTGTAGGCAATGCTGTTGGTGCGGACTCGGACGAAGGCGCGTTAGGATCCATGGAAGCGGTGGGAGCTTGCGCTGTACGCGAGTCTGCTCCTGTAGCTGTGGGGTTGTGAGGTGACGAGTCGGTAGATGCTGCTCCGGGTACAGACGCTTGATGCGCTGGTACCTCCCGGACTACGGGCTGCGGTTGGACTGCGACGGGCGCGACGGGCGTGGTAGTGGCTGGGACAGAGTGGACCTGCTGATCAGATCCCGCACCGAGTCCACCGTAACCTGGTGCAGGAGCTGGTGCGGCGAGTGCATCGTGTACAGGCGTCTCGCCAACAGTGCCATGGCCATGAGAGCCATGGTGCTTTTCGACATGCGCTGGCAAAGTGTCTGGCGCAGCGGAAGTGGTGGTGGTCGAGGAGGCTGTGCTATGAGCGTGATTGGCCGGTACACTTGCTGTCTCAGAGACAGGGACAGCGCTGACGGGCGCGCCGAGGGGGGCGCCGAGGTCCATCGTGGTGGTTCCGAGTATAGACTATTGACAGGTGATGAAGAACACTCAGCAATGATGAGTTGTTTCCCGTTCTTGTTCGGAGAGTAGCAGTAGTGGACGCGGTAAGAAAGGAAAGCCAAAGGGAAGTAGGAACTGAGAGCGCTGACGTCATGCCGTAATCGTATTCCACCACGAGACTTTAGTTTTTCCCTGCATTTACCGTTATGTGACACGTTTAACAACCAGGTCGCAGTCGTTGCTGGATTGTGATGCAGCTATGCAGCTATGCATGGTTGAGCTATGCGGAGGAAGAGGCGCTACAGTGGTACAGTGGGCCGCATGCGTCGCAGAGCAAACGAATTAGTCGTGATCTGAAACGGCTACGGCGATCTCTGCCTTCTCTGCCCTGTCTGTATGCACTACATGTTGATGTACTCTATGTGGGTGGAGGCTTGAGCTGAGTGGAGGTGCGCGATTTGTATGGGTCGGTCACCGAAGCCAAGGTTATCAAAACCTCCACTTTATCGACGCAGGATCCTAATATAAATTCGGTACGAGTAGTGGTACAGCTATTGTTGATACCATCCCGCTTTCTCACATCGCCTCATCGCCTAATCGCACAACGCACAACAGCAAGCATACATACACAGTACAACATGTCAAGCACTGTTACCGTCGCTGGCCACAAGGTCAACCGTGTTGGGTAAGTATTTATCGTCATCGTCATCGCGGCCTACAGTATATCAGCATACGGAAAGTAGACTGATGATACCGCATTTGCTTTCGTCTATTAGCCTCGGTCTGATGCAGCTCACTTGGAACCCTCAGCCGCCCGCAGAGGAAGTATCGTTCGCAGCTATGAAGTGGGTCTCGTCATAACCTCTCTCTCACCTTCCAACGATGCTGACTGGGATCTCGTGCGGTAGGGCCGGAGCCGAAGCGGGCGCTACCATCTGGTCCACTGCGGCATTCTACGGGAACCCAGGGGACAACTTTGCGAACATTAAACTCATCAGGAAATTCTTCGACAAGTACCCGGAATACAAGGAGAAGATCGTCCTTGTCATCAAGGGCGGAGTGGAATATACCAAGCTTCAGCCCCAAACCGAGTGAATGCGCAGTCCATTCCTTATGGTTTTGATCTGGTGTAACAGTGTGGCAGTCGTACTAACGCAGCGACGTAGTATCGAGTTCCTCCGAACCGAGCTCAAGGAGGTCAAGAAGATCTTGGGGGATAAGAAGATCGACGTCTTCTCCTATGCGCGCTTGCCGCATCAGTCGGTCGAAGAGACATTCGGTACTCTCGCCACACTGCAGAAGGAAGGGCTGTTCGACGCTGTCGCCGGCAGCGAGATGGGTGTGGAATCACTCAAGAAGGCCGCCAAGGTGAGGACCGACCACTTCCAATTACACTAAGCGCCAACGACTGATAAACCCTTCCTGCAGATCGTCCCCGTGGCACTGGTCGAGATCGAAGTATCGCTATTCTCGTACGAGCCCGCAATCCGAGACGTGGTCAAGTACTCGCAAGAAGTCGGCTTGCCCATTTTCTGCTATTCGCCGTTCTCACGAGGGTTCCTGACGCGGACGTACAAGTCCCCCGAGGATATCCCCGAAGGCGACTTTAAGCGGTTCGTCCCCCGTTTCCAGGGTGACGCGTTCTACGAGAACTTGAAATTGGTCGATAAGCTCGATGAGATTGCGACCAAGAAGGGGATCAAGACGAGTCAGCTGGCGCTGGCGTGGATCACCAATATCTCGGATTACGTGAGCGCACCTCTACCCTTTTTTGGCTACTACTAGCACAAACCTACAAAGACTGACTCACGCAATACGTACCGCAGACCATCCCAATCCCCGGCTCATCCAACGCCGACAGAGTCAAAGAGAACTCGGCTGCTGCGTCTATCCGCCTGACGGAGGACGAGCTCAAGGAGATCAATGGCTTCCTCGAGAAATTCGAGGTTCAAGGCACAAGGTATCCCGCAATGGCAATGGGTCATCTGGTAAGTTCCGTTCATGCGACGAAAGTTGTTGTTTTCCACTAGTGCACCGATACGGACGCTGATCACTTCGCATACCCCCTCAGATGCAGTAGAGCGTGTAAAGCTGGTACAGGGTAGGCCGCAATGTCGAATCATTAGAAATAATAGTAGTGAAATCACTATGTTACCACCAATGACAGGACGAGCTTGAACAGACCATCGCAATGACCATTAACATCGCGGCCATCCGCCCGAAGTCCACACCGTCGCAAGCATCGCAATGCATTCAAGCCGTAACAATGACATTATTAGAGATGAAATGATAAAGACAATCCTGGTATCGCTCTATAAGTCGGTATCGCTCCGAGTCACATGCAGGAAAACATCTCAGACGATCTATATGAAAGCAGAAAGATACACGTCATACCGACTCAATCTATATCTAGTCCGTAGCCAACGAAGCCGAAGTCGAAGCCAAAGTCGAAGCCAAAGGCTACTCGTCATCCGTGTCGGGCTCGCGCTCACCACCGTACGTGAGCCAGTTGAGCTTTCGAAGCTGTCGTCGCGCCTCCTGCGCCTTGAGGTCGTTTCGCGTCATCTACGTAGGGGTAAAACGATGATTAGCATATAACCCAGTGAAAATTACATTGCGTGGCAAGAGTCATGTTCGCCGTACTCACCTTTTTCTTCTTCTTCTTCATCATGAGCTTGGCCACGCCCTCGGCCACATCGCCCATCTCTGATCCCTGCGTGCTCTCCCCAACAGGAGTAGCCGCACCAGTTCCAGGAGCGGTGCTAGCCGCTGTGCGGGGAGTGCCGGCTTTGCTGGCAGTCCTTGAGCTAGGCTTTGATGCGTCGTCGAAAGCGTCTTCGACCAAGGCGACCTTGCCTCTGTGGGTCAACTCGCCGTTGTCGACATGCCAGATCTCGGGACAAAGCGCGGAAACGAATTCCTGAGAATGCGAGATGATGCAGACTGCACCTCCCCACTCTTTGATAGCTACTGCCAAACCACTGGAAAGAAAAACATAGCTGTCAGCCACGCAGCGACATGGAGGGAGAATCACATCACTCACCCAAGCGCCTCTCGGTCCAAGAAGTTAGTAGGCTCGTCCAGGAAGAGACATTGCGGTCTGAAAAAGACACATAGTTAGCACATAAACCCCGCAAGATATGACGGCTAAGCTCACCTGTTGAACATGGAGGCAGCGATAACGACCTTGACCTTCTGTCCACCCGACAAACCCGACATCTCGTTGTACTGAGCGATGTCTCCATCCAGACCAACAGCCTCGAGGACCTCACGAACGGCATTTGCGCCGGTATCACGTTGTCCCGCTCCTTCTCTGGACGACTCCATGTCGTCGAATTGACCGACAAGCTTTGTGAAGCCTTTCTCGAGGAGGACATCACGGGGAATCCAGGCGTTGTCCTTGTGGGTGAGGCCCTTGAACTTGATCTCATACTGGAAACTCTTCTTGAGCTTTTGACGACCAAGGATAGACTCGATCTTCCTCAGCTCGCCGTTCTTGCCCTCAATAGGAGTGTCCATGATTGCCAAATCCTCGTCGGTCAAAACTCGAGTTGCCTTCTCCATCATTTCACGATCGTGACCGTCCTGGTAACGCCATTGAATGTATTGCACAGCAGTCTTGTCCAGATGCTCGTTGATGTGGTGGAAGGCATGTTGAGCAACGTAACCAACACGAAGAGCTGGGTGCTTGTGCACAGTGCCTTCTTGGGGCACGGTTTCACCAGTCAAAAGCTTGATAAGGGTCGACTTGCCTGCACCGTTGGGGCCAACGATACCGACACGCGAAGAAAGGGAGAGCGAACAAGAAACGTTCTTGAGTGAAGTTCGGTTCATGCCTGGATAGGTGAAGGTACAGCCGGCGAGCTTCATGATTGCTCGAGTGTTGGATCGAACACCCATGAGCGATCCTGGCGGCGGGAAGGAGAACTTGATGGAGGTTGCCGCGAGAGTGTAGTATGACTTGGCCTCTGGGACTTTCTCGACAAACTTGGACAAGTTTCCAGGGTAGTAAGCGATCTTCTTCTGTTCGTAGTGCATGATGTCCGTGCAGACGTTGTCGAGGAAGCCGGAGTCGTGCGAGACAATCATACAGGTGATGTCGGGGAGGTTGCAGAGGTATTGTTCAAGCCATGCAACGGTTTGCACGTCCAAGTGATTGGTAGGCTCATCGAGCAAGAGAATATCCGCACCGATCAACATCGCACGGGCCAACTCCAGCTTCATCTTCCAACCACCGGACAACGAAGCGACGGGGTCGCGCTGCTTCTCATCGGAGAAGCCAACAGACAAGAGCATTGCGGAGATGTCTTCTCGCTTTTTGTGCTTCAGTTTGACATCGGCCGAGATGAAGTCAAGGATGGCAATGGCAGTATCTTCGCCTTGCAAAGCGTGCTCAACCATGATAGTACGGAGCTCGTCTTGAGGAGGGAATCCTTCCACCTGTATTTGTTACAGGTCAGCGCAAGACTGTATCCGAGAAAGGCGTTACTCACCTTGCCGTCACGGATTGCCTTCATGAGAGTACTTTTTCCTTGACCGTTTCCAGCACAGATACCATATCTCCTTCCCCTTCGAAGCTTGAGGTTTGTGTGGTTCAACAGCAGCAGACCACCGTAGGCGAGCGAGAACTGAATGTCACACAAAAGCTGACCCTCAGATCCATCATCCTCAACGTCGGGGGCGTATTTAGCTTTGTCGATGTCCATGAAAGCATTGCGAATGGCATCGGTGGCGTTCGCGCCCTGTTCGGCTCCGAGGAGGAGCTTAAGGAATGAGCCGAGGCCCTTGGCCTCCCAGATGTCCGCATCCCAACGACGTTGCTCGACGAGGTCGGCAACA
>JALPCB010000102.1:0-68615 GCA_026538395.1 Cryptococcus sp. GC_Crypt_3
CTATCCCCGCGTCGCCCACATCACCACTAGCCCTATCCGAAAAGGGCTTGGTGAACGGATACTTCTCCCGCCCGGCAAAACTCGTTTCGTTCTTCCACGCAAGACCGAAATCGCAGAATGAGCGACAACGAAAACGCACAGCTGGTTTACGGACGACTGTACTGGTGATCTTCCTTGTTCTTGGCGCGTGGCATCTATGGTCCACTCTCCAGTTGAGTACTTTGGTCGAGGACGCCTTCGAAGTTCTTTAGCCTTTCAGTCTTTAGCCGCTAGTCTTGAGCCATTAGACAGTTGACCAAACGTGGTCTCTCGTGTTGTACATCTCCCTTTCATTACTTTGATTTTCAGTTCACGCTGCTGTTCCTCGCTGGACATAATGACATGACGAGTGATTTTCCCATCGACGTGGTCATACGCTTTTATGCAGAGATTTTATCGCTTCTTGCAAGGTCGGGATCAGTGATGTGATGATTCTCTGCCCCGGTTGTACACGAGTCTACGACGCTGATCGATGACTGAGAGTGCGTCGCATGTTCGCAAGAAATAGCTGTGGGCTAAATTCGGGAGAGTCAGCCTTATCACCTTTGTCAGAGCCCAAGAACAGGCATAAAGTAATCATCACGAAATCAGGACCGCTCAATATTACACGTTCATGATAGGTCAGCTTCAGAGGTCAGCGATAATAGAGCGGGCCAACGACAGAGCATCGCCGCTCCGCTACTCATTCTATAAGCCCATGCATCCTGCTGGCGCAGCACTACTGAGTAAACTTCATCGTCGAAGGGCCGAATAGTACCATCATACCTTCTTGCCGGCCCTAGACTTCTTTCTCGCTTCGCTCAACATGACCCGACCGAAGAATAACCCGATGCAGGCTATTGCCGACAATAGTAAGAAGAGCGGGAGCTTTATTGCCCATTCCCTCGGGGGGAAAGCGGCTTGGAGTGGTGATGAGGATGAGAGGAAGGGCTGGGTATAGGTAGGGTCAGCATTGTCTCCATTCGAGATCTAATTGGTCGCGAGGCATAAACGAGCTAAGGAGGAGTTTGACGGCCAGAGCCCGCCCTCGAGATATCGTAGCATCTCTTGCCATAGGGTGTCGCAATCTCAAGATCGCATCCAACACTCTCAAGTGAGGAAGAACCATCAGAGAAGCCGGGTAAAATAAGACCTCACTCACCAATAACAGAGCCCATGTCGTATAGTACACAAAGACAAACGCCGCGACGAACAGCATCGCCGAGCCCAAAAGCTTGTCTGATGTTGCCTACGTGTCAAACCCATCACGCAGAGGTTTGTTATCGAGATAGACAGGTCATGGCGAGATGTCAAAGGCAGGCACAGGCGCGGTTGCAGTAGCGGGAGTAAGAGCGGTAGAGAGGCGGCGGTAGTTAGCTTATGATGTCCCGGACAGGATGTGACTGACCATCGTGCTCAAATACTCCTGGTTGTTCCTGTAAGATTTGCGAGAGGTATACAGCAAGACTGTACGAGCTCTTGAGTGATATGAGTTTTGATACGGCTCAACACGCAGCTAAAGTCGACGGATGAATGATCATCTCTACGCCTCCACGCGTCGAACGTCAAACGTCAAATCAAACGTAATACCAAAAGTTACGTAAGAATACCGGCTACGCCAGAGACCGGTTATTGCTCCAACAAGTAATTTGATGCGAGATCTGTGTACAAGGTCAGTTTGCGTTTGCCTTGTTCTCGTTGGACCGGCTACTGGCTACCTGCTGTCCACCTGTCCTTCGTATGAGTATTGTTTAGCTGCAGTAATACAAAAGAGCACATGGGCTGGGAAGCTGGGAGATGGGCATTCATTCCTTCCCCACCTCACTGTAGTATACTCTGAGCGACCGGTGTTCCTATCCCACTTGTAGCCTTCAGCATACCTTGAGCAGCTCAGCAGCTCATCTCGACCTGGAGCACTCGCACAAACGAACTTCTCAACTCATAACGGGACTCAGTGTGACCACTTGAATCGATCTGTCTCACCCGCTACTTTTGCAACTCTTATCAAAAGCATCTGCAACAGCAACATCGCACCATGTCGTCAAATGCCAAAGTCATCATCGTAGGCGGTGGCCTCAGCGGTCTTTCCGCCGCGCACACAGTCCTCGAAAGAGGCGGTAATGTCGTGAGTACTCATTGATTAAGGTTAAGGATACACCTAGCTCGAGATTGAGCTGATGAATCCCCTCAAGATCCTGCTTGACAAGAACAGCTTCATGGGCGTGAGTGGTCCCCAAACGTGCAAGCTTGTCAGTGCTGACTTGGGCCGTAGGGGAACTCAACCAAGGCCACTAGCGGTATCAACGGTGCGGGCACGCAGGTGAGCTTCCCCGCCTCTTCCATCATCGTGGGCACTAGCTAACTGATCACGACCTTGTAGGCTCAAGCGGTACGCTAATATCTCCGACCACCTATATCGCATGCTGACTCGCTTGCTCATGATCTTTTCATAGGACCTCAACATCCCTGACACCGCCGCCAAGTTGTGAGCCCCATTCGAATCTTTTGCGCTCTCCCATTGGCCTTAAGCTGACAAACCTACAGCTTCGCGGACACCAAAAAGTCCGCGCGGGAGCTGGCGCGAGACGATCTCATCAAAGTCCTTACGTACAAGTCGGGCGACGCAGTCAATTGGCTCGTCGAACGATTCAACTTAGACCTCAGCAAAGTCTCGCGATTGGGCGGTCATTCCGAAAAGCGTACGCACCGAGGCGGTGCCCAATTTCCCGGTATGACAATCACGTATGCTTTGATGGAGAAGGTCAGCTGTCTTGCCTGTCGGCTGTACAAATGCAAGAGATTAGCTGACAGACATACGTTAGCTCGAAGACCTCGCGGAGAGCTCGCCTGAGAGGGTCAAGGTCGTCAAGAAAGCGAAAGTCACCAAGCTTATTCAGGAAGGTGGCAAGATCATCGGATGCGAGTACGAGCTGGCTGGGAAACACGTGAGCTCAGGCGATATCCTACATGTGCATGTCAGACAGCTCATCAATCGCGCTTTACAGTACACCGAACACGGGCCTGTTATCCTCGCTACAGGCGGCTACGCTGCCGACTTCACTGGCGACTCGCTGCTCAAGAAGCACAGACCAGAGTACTACGACCTGGTAAGCTGCTTGCCCCATGCGACCTTCTTCTCAGCTGACCATCCTTAAAGCCCACTACAAACGGCGATCACTGTACCGGTGACGGTCACAAGATGGCGATGGCTATCGGCGCCAAAGGTATCGATCTCGAAAAGGTTCAAGTCCACCCAACAGGTCTTGTCGACCCAAAGGATCCCGATGCCAAGGTAAGTGAAGCAACTCGGACTCAGGTATGCTGACCCTCCCCCCACAGGTCAAGTTCCTCGCTGCCGAGGCACTGCGTGGTGTTGGCGGTCTTCTGCTGGACAACACCGGCAACCGTTTCGTCGATGAGCTGCAACACCGAGACTATGTCACGGGCAAGATGTGGGAGAACAACAAGGTAGGCTCGTGTCGTTCAAGGCAACTATATCCTTGCTAATGGTCGTCATCAGTTCCCGATTCGTCTCGTCCTCAACGGCCAGTCAAGCAAAGAGATCGAGTGGCACTGCAAACACTACGTTGGACGAGGACTCATGAAGAAGTTCAGCAGTGGTGAAGAGCTTGCCAAAGAGATCGGTTGCAAGCCAGAAGCCCTGAAGAAAACATGTGAGTCCGAACAAGTATACATGACAGAGTCGTACGCTCATGTACCTGCCCAGTCGATGACCACAACAAGTACGCCAGCAACCCTGGCAGTGACCCGTTCGGCAAGAAGGTCAGCTGAAACGCCAAAGACCATCATGGCTGAAAGCTGACTCTGTGTGCAGTTCTTTAGCGGCGGCGACTTCAAGATGAATGACATATACCATGTTGCCTTGATGGTGAGCTTACCAAAACATGTGTTGGTCAGCTGCTGAAGCTCGCGCCACAGACTCCCGTATTGCACTACACCATGGGAGGATTGGAGATTGGCACGAATGCTGCGGTTCACGACGGAAGCGACAAGCCTATCCCGGGTCTTTACGCTTGTGGCGAGCTGGCGGGCGGTGTACACGGTGCCAATCGTCTCGGAGGTAGTTCGCTCTTGTGAGTATGAGTGCTGTCTACTCGAAGGTCAAACGTTGACTGTTGGTGATAGGGGCTGCGTTGTCTTCGGACGGGTAGCGGGCGACTCCGTCTCGTCATACCAATTCTCGCAACTCGCGAATGAGCGTGCCGCGGGCCGAGTGGCAAACGTTGCCAATCACTTGCTCGAGACAAAGATCCGCGTCGACCCTTTATCCAAGAACGTCAACCTTGAGTTCTCCTGGGCTGACGGCGGATCCGGCGGTGGATCTCAGCAAGTCCAAAGCTCTGGCGTACAAGCTCAAGGGCAGAGTCAGAGTCAGCAGGAATCCGTTCCCGCCGAGAGCAAGCCTGCCAAAGAGGGAGATCGGACTCTGGCTCAAGTTGAGCAGGAGCGATTACCCGAGACTGAGACGAAGAAGAAGGGCGAGACCAAGGGCGAGTACACTGTGGAAGAAGTCGCCAAGCATAACAAGGAGGAAGACTGTTGGGTCATCATCGATGGTCAGGTCCTTGATGTGACTAAGTGAGTGACCTGGACTCGTACGCTAGTAACAGTAGGCTCATTGACCCGTTCACGATTTGCAGCTTCTTGCAAGACCATCGTGAGTCGACTCCAGCTGCAGCAAGTGGAATGATAAGCTGACAACGAAATTTAGCTGGAGGCGCTAAAGCCATCCTCCTCTACGCTGGACGGGACGCTACAGAGTGGGTTTTTCATAGCATGCTGCAGTGACAGCGCAGCTTGACTGACTCGTCGGTGCAAATAGGGAATTCGCCATGATCCACCCGCCCAACGCTATCTCCAAGTACGCGCCTGACACCGGTGAGTCTACTCGTCTGACACTCTCGCACGATTGGATGGCATGTGCTGACGCAACAATGAATTTGCTGTAGTAATTGGTAAAGTCAAGGCTTAAGTAGTTTGGTCCGCGATAAGCGAGCGATGATGGGATTCGAGCAAAGTTTGGTTACTGGTTTCGACGGCGAGGGCAGTCGTAGCATCGTCAGGATTGTCATCGGCTGTTTTCGCGGGGCAAGGGCGAGTAGTACTGTTTCTGTTGGTTCGAAAAGTGTGGGATGTGCATCCATGTAGTCTACCTATTTCTGTATATGATCATATGATGTCTTTGTATCACATGATGTTTCTACGAATTACGCTCTTGTGGCATCGTCACTTGGGCCCGTCAGCAGCTTCTCCGTTCATCAGTCTTCAATGAGTCTACACTAGTCCGCTCGTGTACGACTCGACTGATAAGATAAAGCTACATGGCACAAGTGCATGGATGTATCTAGTACTATGGCATTCCATCACTCCATCACTTCATCACTTCAGTTGTTGATGTTGAGGTAATACAAGAGCCAAACAGAAAGGAAGGATATAGGGGTACTGCCACCAGCTCGTTCGGAACCACTGCCTATGGCCTATGCTATAATGGAGAAAGGACAAGCGCGAGCGCAAGCGCGAGCGCGAGCGCGATTACGCGTAGTTGTCGATCAAGCTGTCCCTCATCTCGTTGATCACGGCGGCGGAAGTCTGTCCTTGGAGACCTGTGAATGAGTGTTGTGTCAGCGATCAGTCATAGCAAGCAGCGATCAGCGGGCTTGGAAGACCCTCTACTCCAACAGGAATAGCGGGGTGGATGCAGGACCCAAAGCAGCAATGCAAAGGAAGTAGGGGATGGATTGATGAATAAGAGGATAATGACTCACGGAAGGTAGCCTCAATAACACTGACTTCAGTCGCTGTAGTGTCCAAGCCGGTAAATGCACACCAGTCATTGACAACAAGTCCAGCACCGATAACCTCGGATCCACGGTTCACTGTTCCGGCCACGAGAGGGACTTGGAGTAACGAGGAGAGTTCGTCCAGCTCCGATCGCGAGGTTTTGGGGTGTACGAGGCCGCCCTGTAGAAATTTCGAGCGTTAGCGAGAGCGTCTGGGGGCAGAGTGTATGTGAAGTAGGGGATGGGTAGTAAAGTGCGGAATGAAGGAATGGAGGAAGGAAGTGGATGTGTGGGTGTGATACCGATTCCTTTGTCATGCGCGATGAGAAGCCAGGCACTCACCTGATTTGACAAAGCGCAGTAGCTTCCAACCAAGACGTTGTTGGCGACGGTCTGTCTGAACACCTCGACCTTGAGGGTATCGGCGATGATCTCCTCGGTCTCCCTGTCGATATCAGGGTGGACCAGCGCCACATAATCGTTGCAGGCAATGACGTTGCCCAAGGCCGACAGACGCTCCTCCACTCGCTGGATCGCTACTGCAGGCGGTAAAGCGTTACGCAAGTGCTGCAGCTCCTGATCTGTCGTTGTGGATGGAACCAAGAGACCGTGTCTGTTTCCAGCGGTGAGACGGCCCACGATACGGGTGCCGCCGATCGTGGTGTGCACTATGGGGATGACGTCGGCGAGCTCGGACTCGAAGACGGAGTAGAAGTTGGTCGAAGAAGCCAAGGCCGTCAGGCAGTAGCTGCAGGTGTGATGACGGGCAGAAGAGTAGTGTAGGAGGGATAGCGGTAAGTGATTAGCAAGGCATTAGATGGGAAGGGAAAGTGGGAAGGTGGTCATGTCAGCTTCTGCTTAATCATCTGGTGTACCGCGCTGCTGAACTCACGAGTTGGTGAGCTTGGAGAAGACTCCGATATCAGTCGAGTTCTCGAATTGGCAACCTGGAATGAGTGGGTCAGCTTCGTCGAGTGCAAAGTCGCAATAAGAGCTGAACGACTCACGGACAGCCATGGTGCGGGGTGAGTGCTCGTAATAAGTTGTTAGAAGTAGTTCTGTCGAGAGAAGTTCGGATTTGCTGGCAGACAAGCGATATGCGGTGCTGCCCTGTTGATTCTATTGATGCGGAGTAGATACACAGGAAGATGTGAGTTGGCTTATATAGCTAATCGATGAGAGACGGTTCGTCGTTCAGTTCGTCATTTTAACAAAAACAGAGCAGCGCTGAAGATTTCGGATCCGGTTCAAAATCTCAAAAATCCAAATATTTGCGTGGGCTGCAAAGTGGGTGGAGGGGACAAGATTTCATTCGATCCCTTTGTGTTTGTTGCCCCGCGTTGCGACCACGAGCAAGCGCGAGAGAGCGAGAGAGCGAGAGAGCGAGATTTCAGTGAATGACTCTGGTAGTGTTCGCATCTACGATACATCCCATTCTGGACTATAACGTACTCGAGTAGAAAACATAGGTCCCGATAGGCGGCCCCACCCTCATCCCCAAGTGCTGCACAGGCTCATCATATCCTTTCGTTCGCGGCTCCAAGTGACGCTGCCACGATGAAATTACAGCAATATATCAACTCGTTCGTTGAGCCATTACGCGTAGAGGACCCAACACCTCTTATGAGATTGTTGTCAGTACACAATAAGACCGCGCGGGGACTGGCGGATACCGTTGGTGCGATTGATGTGAGTCTTGTTTCGTATCTATATCTGTCTATCTCTCAATCTTCTTCATCTCTCCATCTCCATCTCCAACCCCATCTACATCAACATGCACATCTACATCCACATCTATTGATTATCTCTTCGTCTACTTCGTCTTCATCTAATGACTATCAGTCCATCTCCCACCATCTCAATACCTTCCCTCTACCGTCCCTCTTACTTTCGAGCTGGAGCGGAGATGATAACGAGCTGATGTATCGGACGCAACACAGGACCGCCGAATACAGAACCCGAGCCACACATTACCCGAACCATGGGACGCTATTGCACTGAGGCATTGCGCAAGCGTGCACGCACTCTACTCCACGCACAACTATCAGGAAGCGTGAGTCGGGTCCTAACCTCCACTCCATTCTGCCCTCTTCGACTTTGTTTCTAGATCTTCTGCGCCTGTTCGAGAGCGATCCCTAAGCTGATATTTCCGGGGTACATCACTCGCAGATACGCACACCAAAATACACTGTTGTCCCTCTTCTACCGCTGGTTCCAGGATCAGTCATCTTGGGTCTTACCCGTTCTGTATGTCCTCTTACAAGATTTACGAGATCTGGCTGAGCAGGTAAGTACACTCGCACACTTTAACAAGCGGTTCTCGAAACGCCAAGCTTGTAGCGTAATCAGGAGCTGATGACTGTGCTCATAGGCCGACCAAAATACGTATCAATCCACAGGCAAGATGCCAGCATTGGAAGAATGCACGCGGACAGTCAGCAAGGCGTTCTCGATGTGCGCTACGGATCGGTACGTGCTCGTTGTGCTACAAGTCCTGCTATGTCCGCCAAATCTTTATGCTACTGATCAATCGTGGTATCCTCGAGTAGAACGTTCAAAGGCGTCGAATCGAGACGGACGGGTGTGTATCATGTCGCCTGTCTAAGCTTGAAGTGTTATTTCAAAGTGCGTCTCCGTCCCTCTTGACCATATCCGAATTACAGCAAAGTCGCAAGTCATTTCACTGATATGAGCATGTTTAGGTCGGGAAACCGAATTTGTGCAAGAACATCATACGCGCCGTCACGTCCGATCCGAAAACACCGCCAGTCAGCGAATCGCCCATACCTGATCAGGTAAGCGGTATCTACTTATTTGAGCTATAGAGCTGTGGATCACCCAACGTCCGCATTCGTTGCATGAAACACTCGCTGAGACACGAGACCCTTTCATGATAGGTCACATGGCACTTCTACGTTGGTATGCTGGCCTTCTTGAATGGAGAGGATAAAAAGGTGAGCTGGGATCTGGCCATTAGCTCTGCCTGAGTATCTCGGACGACGAAGCTGATGTATGATTTGTGGTCTAGGCCGACGACGAGTTGTCGTGGGCGCTCATGCATTGCCCCGAAGACGCCAAGCGGAATCAAGAGTGGGTCTCTGTCAACCTTTCGTGTTTTTGGAAAAGATCGTTTGAGCTGATATCACCATGATAGATTGATATTAACGTATTTGATCCCACTGCGAATGCTCCATGGAACCCTGCCCTCATCTAAACTGTTGGCGCTGCATCCGAGATTGAACGAACTCTTCGCGCCGTTCATCTCAGCTATCAAAGCTGGCGATGTGAGGGAGTACGACGAGCGATTGGATTGGGCGCAAATGCGATTAGTGGGGATGAGCGTGTATCTCGTCGTGGAACGAGCTAGGGAAGGCTGTCTGCGCATGTTGTTCAAACGCGCGTGAGTCCTCTCGGCTTCACTACCTCTCATCTATCCTGGTCGCACATCCGCCGAGCATCATCGGCGACGAAAGCTGATGCGTGGAAACACTTGTGCAGATGGATCGCAAGTGACAAATCGACCAGAATACCTATATCCACATTCCAGTTGGCGCTGGCTATACATGGCGTCAAAGCCGATTCGGACGAAGTGGAATGTATGGTCGCCAATATGATCTATCGCGTGAGTTGCACCTTCACTTCGTCACTCCATCACTCCATCACTCCATCACTCTGTCACTCTATAATCCAATCAGCGCAGCTATATTTCTGGAACGAGCGTAGGCTGATACACTACACTCACGCAGGGCTTCATGAAAGGGTATATCTCCCACGAAAGGCAGATGGTCGTCCTGGCCAAAACCAGTCCTTTCCCCAGATTATCGTCAATCGCCAGATGACATCGATTTCACAGTAGATGATGCGAATGCGGACAAGGCGTATCCAACATAGAAAACAGTCAAGCTAGTTGAACCTTCAGGATTGACGCGACATAGATACCACCTGAGCATCCCACATTGTTCAATGCAGAATGTTGTATTATCATGCAAATGTCTTATTCCGATAGTCATGGATTTCGCAATGAGCAACAATTCACCACTACCCACGGAGCAGACATCGCTACGATTGGCACGCCCGCACCCGCTTTACGTCGCTGTTGCAGAAGCGACCAAGTCATGACATGATGATATACATAAGGCTTGGCGCCACATAACATAACATGTACGATAACGGTCAGACGTTCTAGGGCAACATAAGTGGACATACTTCGGAATGGGGGCTTCTGTCACTGGTGAGATTATGTACAATATAGTAGGCGTATGAAACGAAACCAGTCCATAGGCCGTGGCCCGATTACCCGTTCCATCCTGCCGGTGCTCGGCGATACGTTCAGCGCTAGACAAAGACGATCTCGGGCCAAACTTTGTTCACAGTCACGCTGTCATCAAAGGCCTTGTTTCTTCCTTCACCACGCCCTCCGCCATCCGCCGCCCACTTCTGTAAAGTGCTGATGATACCATTATGAGCTTCCTCCACACGGGGATAATCAGTCATCACTGTGTCGATTTCCTTGACGCTGGAATCGGAACGTGACACATTCAGCTGATATACTTCTCCTGTCACCCGAAGCTGCTTGCGCCGAGTGCAGCTGCGGACACAAACTCACGTTGCTGCGCGAAGATCCATCACTATGCCCTGAGATACTTCTTCCAGTCTCTGTTTTGCTAAGCGCTCGATATTCTCCACGCAGAGAGAACGGGACTGAAGTTGAGAGTAGATGAACTATGTCGGAAGTTAGCGAACGTGATGTCAAGCTTGTCGAGTGGACTTACCTGTTCGGACATGGCCATCATCTGAGAAGTGTGGTCAGCCAAACGATTGCATAAGTAAAACGCAGCGATTTCGATCACTCACCGCGCCGATATCCACAGCAGCTTGGGCTGTACCCGACATATACGAGGTTGTTGATCTGAACTCACCTTGATTCGGAACGGGCTTTCCTGGATTGATCGCCCCATCGTCCGAGATGAAGGTATTGCTTGCTTGTGACTGAGAGTGTCGAGTTCTCTTCGGAGTTTTCTGCACCTTCTTTGATGCAGGCTTTGACATTGATGGCGAACGCTCTCGCTTTCTTTCCGACGCCGTTTGAGATTTCGCTCCCTGTTCTTCCGCTCGACTAGCAGAACGGCGGTTGACGCCATGCTGAGTGGTGTGATCTGGCAAATCGTCCGCAACTTTGTTGTCATTCTTTTTGTTCCGAGAGGTTCGACTTGTCTGCGCAGCAGAGATGGGTATCGATGACTTGTTCTCTTTCTGCTGATACTCTGCCGAGTGAGCTTCGGAAGAATTGTCTTCCGCGAGATCTATCACTATCGGTTGACTTCGTAGCTTAACCGAGCGACGTGACGCGGTCTTCAAGGTCGGTCCCAGAGCGGCTGGCTGGATTTTGGGTGTGCTAGCCACCTTGGCGTTTGGAAGATTGGAAGAAGCGACGTTGTTGATGAGCTGGCCACCTGACAAGGGTGGTGGTGAGGATTCTAGATTGCCCGCTATTATCTTGACTGGATCTGAAACGACCACGACGACATCTGACGAGTCCAGCTGGGGTGTCCCCGACGCGACCGCCGTCTGCTATCATCGACAACAAACGGTCGCCTCGTTAGCTATGACGACAAGCAGTACAGAGGACGATGACACACCGAATTGCCAACAGACACCGCAAGCGTGACTTGCTGCTTGACTACCTCCCCTAACGCTTCAGCTCCGCTGTGGTCCAAATTCTCACTCGCCACTGAACTCTTGGCATCCTTCTTCAACGCGACTGCACTGGCTTGCCCACACAGCTCTTGACCTTTAGCAACGGGCGTCTTGAAACTCGGGGTAATCTTCGCTTTTGATTTGCTAGACACTGCAGGTTCAGCCCGGGCATTGTTGCTCTGAGGCTTTTGCTCTCTGCTCTGAGAGGTCCGAACGGACGTGGAGGCGGATGGTGTGGCCTTTGGCGGAGCGGTTTTGCCGATCGATGGGACAGAATTCACTGCAGATGATTTCGCCGACTTCACAGAAACTGTCGAAGGGCGAACTTCGTCCAAGTGCCGTGACTTTTCTGTCTAATTACCACTCGTCAGCTACTGCTCAACGGCTTTCGTAGATGTGTCTTACCTGTGACTGCCCTGTTCGACTTGCTGAAGCGAGGGCTCGTTTCTGAACGGCACTGTGTGTCGATGGAGCGGGAGAGGAGCCGCTGTCGACCTGGGATACGCCATTGACAAAAGATGCTTCCGTTCCTTGGTTCTCTCGTACCATTTGAGCCGCCTCTTGTACCGCTGCGGTCAGCTGTCTACCAATGTCTGAGTCTTCCTCTTGTTCATGCTCCTCGCCGTCACCCAGAGCTGGCAGGCCATCAGCTTGCTGACCACGAGTAGCGTACAGTCATGTGCACCTACCCTTAACAGCTGTAGTCACGAGAATCCGAGCTCCGCCGACACTTTGCTTTGTCTTCGATGTGTGTTCCTGAGGGAGACAATATCAACGAGATACAAACCCATCGGGTGAACCTTCTTCTCACCTTGTTTGATTCATTCATCTTCGCCATCTGGGAGCAAAGGCGTTCACCCTGTCCTGGCGAGACACTGAGCCCAACGAGGAGGACTACTCCATCGTCCCGTTCTGAGCGATAAGAGAAGGTGAATCCTGTTCCAATGTCAGGTGGACTAGGTGGATTGATGACTGTCCGTGCAAATAGGACGTACGACCCGAGTCTGCGTCAGAATCAGAAGTAGGTGCAAAATCCTCTATGCCAGATAGCACGAAAAGGGAATCTGACGGGTTGTCCTCGTCGTCATACAGCTGGACGGAGGGTGAGCGCGTTACGCAGCAAGCAACATTTGATCGCATACCTCAGTGAATAAACCCCGTTCATCCACATATAAGATCAATTGACCCCTCGCGCCCTCTTTCTTTGTCCTCTCAGAGCTCATTTGGTCTTCGTCATTGACGCTCAGACTGGTAAGATGGTAACCTTGAGGATGAGCATGCAAAGGATCGTTCGCCATAGCGTTGACAACCTCGCAGAGAACCTGATATTAGGCAGTTCAGCTCGTCTTCCTTGACTCTTGATTGTTGGGGACCCACGTTTGGAACGAGCCTCTTAGCTCCATACAGATGCTTACTGATGGACTTGAATGCGTCACTGCTGCAGTGATTGAGCAGTAGACTCTGAATAGCTTTAAGTCGACCGTCCCTGTCACCGACTGCTTTGGGGTCCGTTTCGGGCAGAAGTGCATGTGCGAGTCGTACCAAACCCGTGACCAGCTCAGTGGCTAGCAGTGAAGGTTAGACATCCGTTTTGCCATAACAGGACTCGAAGACGTACATCGCGCTTTAAACGTCAAATCTCCCAACTTGGAACTAAGGACGAGGTTTAGTATGGGAAAGGTATTGCTAGGGACTTACAAGCCGAGTACACGATCCTGGCGCAGGACGTCGGCGCCTGTCCTGTCCGTACGATCGCTAGCGATGTGACACAACGTGCGGGTCAACTGCACATGGTTAGCTTGATGCACTTTGTCAAAAACATACCAAAGCTTGTGTATCCGATGTGCCAAGGTCACATGTCAGACAATCTTCGACTATAGCCATCAACAGCTTGATTGACCGCTCAGTATGCAATGATGGGGGGAAAGCTACGACGAAAGTCAGTCTTCCCGTCACAATGGCAATCAGCACACTGACAGTCGTCCTTGCGGATATCCTACACGAGCGCATCTTTTTAGCTCTCCAAAACAGCTGACTATCTGCTTACCTGAACGCTGATTCGTCGTCAGCATCTCCGGTGGAATGACTGAGGGAATCACCTACCCATCCAAGATCGCTTCCAAGAGGAAGTCAGCCCGTGAGAGTATACCTGCATTAGCCCCGCTGGTAGTGCGTCCGTCATCTCGGTCAGCTGGTTCCAAGTTGGGCCGGGTGACAGTAGCGTGGAGATACTCGAGTATAGCAAGGTAGTATGCCAGTAATTGTGCAACTGGCACTGAGGGCAGGATGTCAGGCAGCTTGGTGGCAAGAAGTCGATCATTATCTGAAGTAAATTTTGAATGCCTGGTAGCTCACCTTCTTCTCGGCCCATTTTTTCCACCCTTGACAGTGAGCCGTCGACAACTCGGGGTCTTCCTTCATACCATATCAGGGCACTATAGCAGACGGTGACCTACGAGTAGCTGTCTCATCGCTCTCGACCCTTCATCCCAGATGTTCTTCTTCCCAGCCGTATCCTTCTTCTTCGACTTCCCGAGGATGACTCGAATCGCGTTTTGCTTTTCCGTGATGTTGTCCATACCGACAGCCTTCTTGGAGTGGTCAGTACAGGTCAGTCACGGGTCGGTATCATGCGAGTGAGACGAACATATGCTGCATACGCAGGAAGAGAGAGAAGCAACAGAATGAAGAGAGGATGAGGAGAGGGTGGGAAGCTGTGGTACAAGCATGCAGTACGCTGTGACCATGAGTTGAAAGCGATCAGTGCGCACATCGACCGTGTTATCCAGTCAATCCAGTCACCCAACAAGTTACTCGCGTATGTACCTCCCCCTTGATGTGGGGTCTCCACCGATACTGAGAGTGAGAATGTGGCAGTTTCCACTTTCGGTTAAAGGCGTATCGCACTTACGCGGCGTCATATTCAGGGTTCTCACTCGCGCTCTATCGGGTAACAGGGCTGGCCGGTTGCGGTGAGAGATGCAGCAGTGTGTCCAGTAGCAGCAAGCAGCAAGCAGCACATCATCACTCGTTATCATCCCAACCCACCTCTCAGTCCCCTTATCCTCTATCGTATCTTCATCTCTCTTCTTCACTTCACATCTCCATCTCTTCACTCAGCGAGCAGGTGCTCTCAGTTTTCTTCATCTTCCTCTCATCACCTTCACCCATACGTCGCCCTGCGCACTGCATCATGCGTTTCCAAGCGGTAGCCGTCCTGCTATTGCCACTGGCTTTGGCCACCCCTATCAACCCTTCATCCTCCGATGCTGAGACCACCCTCGCTCCGCTCGAGGCTACGGGCGAGCACATCGAAGATGCCTACATTGTAGTGTTCAAGAAGGGCATTGACCCAAACCAGATTGCCCTTCACTTGACTGACATTGAGCAAGCTCATGGCGCTGATGTGAGTGCTGCGATCTATACTATCTTGCCACGCGTGGTCAAGACTCCTTTGTGACTTATCGTCCGTTCTTCTTCTTATCCTCCTTCCTTCGCTTCGCTTCGCTTCGATTCTCTCTCCTCTCTCTTCTCCAACTCTTCTCTTGTCTATCACACTTTATCATCTCACCATTTCTGCCCCTTCGACGCTGATCACACGACTCCCTCAGCCCGTCTACTCATTCGCCTCCAACGGTGATATCGACGCTGGTGGTGTGAGGCATGTGTACCAGCCTCCCACCGGCAAGGACAGCGGCTACTACGGCTACGGTGAGCTGTCTCACCTTGTCCCCATCGACTATGGATCAAGTCTGACCTTCTTGTAATAGCCGGCAAGTTCTCTGCCAACACACTCAATACTATCCGATCTTCTCCCGAAGTCGATTACGTAGAGCGCGATCAGATCATGCGCACTACGGAAGTCCCTCGCGGCGTCGACGAGGATGAGGACGCCTGGCCCATCTCCGACATCGCTTCGGCTTCCGCCGGCATCACCACCGAGCGTGGCGCTCCTTGGGGTCTCGCCCGTATCTCTCACCGCGAGCAGCTTCACCTTTCCACCTTCACCAAGTACCTCTACTACTCTGACGGAGGCGAAGGAGTTACCGCCTACGTCATTGACACCGGTATCAATGTGGACCACATTGAATTCGAAGGTCGCGCTAAGTGGGGCAAGACTATTCCTAAGAACGACGTCGACAAGGACGGTAACGGTCACGGTACTCACTGCGCTGGTACCATCGCGAGCAGGAAGTACGGTGTCGCCAAGGCCGCTGAAGTCGTTGCCGTTAAGGTTCTCGGCAGCAACGGTAGCGGTAGTATGAGCGACGTCGTGGCTGGTGTCCTGTGAGTTTGGCTTCTTTCCCACGATCGAATGATCCGAGCTGACGCAAGGCGATTATCAGCTGGGCTGCCGAGCAGGCCGCCGACGCTGCCGTTGCCGCCGCAAAGGAGCTCGCTGCTACCGGCAAGACCAAGTACAAGGGGTCGGTCGCCAACATGTCGCTGGGAGGTGGCAAAGCCAAGTCTCTTGACGATGCCGTTGACGCTGCTGTTGATGCCGGTCTTCATTTCGCTGTTGCCGCCGGAAAGTAAGTCCACGCACACTCGCCAATCCGTTGCTCCACTAACGGCATTCGCAGTGACAACAAGGATGCCTGCAACTACTCTCCCGCTGCCTCTGTGAAAGCTGTCACCGTTGGCGCTTCCACTTTGGGTGACGAACGCGCCTACTTCTCCAACCACGGCAAGTGCGTCGACATCTTCGCCCCAGGTCTCAACATTCTTTCCACTTGGAACTCGGGCAACCAGTCCACCAACACCATTTCTGGAACTTCCATGGCCTCTCCCCACATCTGTGGTCTTCTCGCCTACCTCGTCTCCATACACGGTACCGAGACTTTCACCCTCCTTTCGGATGACTTGACCGATGCCGCTGTCACCCCTGCCAGCTCGTCGATCTACTCCAAGGCATACTCGCTCCTTCCCAGCCTTGCCCAGGCTATCCTCCCTGCGCCCGGCTCGGACGACGACAGCATCCCCCTCGACGTCAGCCCCGAGGGTGACGCCCTCCGCCCTGTTCCTTCCAAGAACAGCACTCTCACCCCTGCCAAGCTCAAGAAGGCTCTCATCGCCCTCGCTTCCCCCGGCAAGCTCACTGACCTTCCTACCGGCAGTCCTAACCTCCTCGCGTTCAACAACGCCACTCTTCCCTCGAAGAGCAAGTAAGCGCACTCTACGCGTCTGCGCGGATGAGGCGACCGCTCATGGTCTCTTCCATCCGACGTGCTACTCGGAGTATCCTACCTACAATCAAAGCATATACTTCTAGATATTTGAGCAAGAGTTAGTGTTCCGCGGTGAGAAAGAGGAGACGGGTGACGGTGGAAGCAGAGTAGCGTTTCTCTTGTACCAACAATGTAATCACAGAGAAGCAGAGGAACAGCAATAAGCATGTATTACAATTATTTCCGTTGCCTTCCAACCTCGAGCGGACATTGACGAACGTTCCGGTCGGATAAAATCCTTTACATGTATACAATCGATTCATACTGCAGTCTATGTTACACCTGGAACCAAGCCTAAAAACAAATCGGCGCGAGAGGAAGAGGGACTAGCGGGACTGGCGAGAAGATAGAAGGGGGATTGGACGAATTGAATGCCATTCGAAAGGCTGAGAACGGGGAAAGCAGGCTATCGATGCCGATGTGCAAAGGTCAATGGAATCACATGTACTAAGACGAGGTGGCGCGTCAGCCTTTGTCTACATGTCGTGTATTATCACTTACCCAGGCGACTTCATTGACTGAGACGGCATGAGGGTGAAGTGAAATGGTCAGCTGAACATTTCCCTCACAATGATGAAGTCAGATTCGATCTCACAAGCTGGAACAGTTTCAATCCTCTTCTCTGCAAGGTGAAGTCAGGCGTCAACACGATCGCGAAGTTGGGCAGCACTCAAACGCACTAAGTCGAAGGGGGTCGAACGAGAGGTGCTCTCGCTTGGTGCCCGAATTAGTCGACACCACAGTGGCTGCGTCGCTGGCGTCTTCGGGATAGACCCAAGCACGTGCCTTTTCAGCGATGATGTCCGCGTACTAGAGGCACCAAAGCAAGATCAGCTAACAACTGTTTGGCAAAAGGTTGTGCTCACATAGGCGGCAGGCACGAGCTGGGGCGTATTTGGCTTGGTCAGCTCTGCTCCGGTCGGGATGTAGAATAGATCTCACCGAGACAGACCGAGTTGCGCGGGCATATGAATAACAAAGAGTATTGACGAGGCCTTGCAATTTGTCGGCAGTGTACTGGACTATCTGTCAGCAGTGATCAGTATCACTGGATCGAGCACAAGGCTGACCTTGTTTTCATCAGCCACAACGACGCTACAAGTCGGTCAGCCTGGTGTCACAGCATTGTAGCAATTTGATCATCTCACTAACGCGTGGGCTTTGCGGTTCCTTGAAGACCGGCGTGCGCCTGTGGGATCGACTGAGCTCCAGCAGGTTGATCACAGACTGAGTCGTAGCAACATACCTGCAAGTAGAAATCGTGCGCCATTGGCGAGGTCACCTGTCGATCAACCACGGTCCCTGATGTTGGACAATCATCAGCGCTTCGGATGTATTGCAGACGACTTCACTTACCCGCCGGCAAGTTCCCGGTCCTATCGGCATCTCCAGCGTTTTGCGCAAAGAAGCGCATGTTATGTCGTTTAGCACAGATCACGAACGTGACCTTCGGTTTGTACTGCGCGCCGAAGCGAGCTGCAGCTCTCCTGATCGCGGGCAGCTCTTGGCTGTAGCGTCTCGTCGTCAGGCTTGCTCTGCTCCGCAGCGTCCAACACCGATGACTTACCTAACACAATGGGCGTACTGGCCCTCAGAGACTCCATCGCGGAACATGAGGATCTTGTCAGGCTTGGCCCGCGTCTTCTTCTCGAAGTGTGCGATATGATCGTAGACCATATTCTCGAGATCTTGTATGATCTCCCTGCATGTCGCGACTGTCAGTCAAGGATCGCGAGCTCGATATGTTGATGCTATGATACGCACACTCGGCCCTCTTGAAGTCGCATGGCTGGGATAAAGCGATTGTTTTCGCCATCAGTCGTCGCAACGGTCACAGCAATTGACGGTGGCACAGGACCGCCTTTAGGAGGCGGATGGGACACCTAGACCAGGTGGTTTAGCATTGAAAGCACGTCGATCTGTGTAGAAAAACTCACATCCGCGCCAAGCATCATCGTTTGTTTATCGATCTGCATATAGTCGTCAGCAGGTTTCATCCGGGGATGATCCGACGCTCACGCCATGTTGGACCTGGTGCGTCAGGCCGCCGAGCTTAGCGTGCACCTTCATGGCGACATTACCGCAGTACTATGCGACAGAAAGCGATATCAGGGATAATTTGCAAAGGGGCACGCAATGGTCCTACCTGTTCGCGTCCACGATCACTCGTGATCTTTGCCGATTGAAGGCATTGAGTAACGACAGGCTGAGCACACGTGTCAGCAAGGACTACCATTTCGGTCACGGCGAAGCCTACCAATTTGAGGTTTTCAGCTAGTCCGATTCGGTCGTGATCAGTCATCCGCAGTTCCCAGACATGGAAGATGCAGCTCACTGGCGTTTGCTTTGATACTAGCGTATAAGCCTGGATCTTTTCGCTACCAGAAAGCGAGGGGTTAGTCATGCAGTGGCACAGGTGCAAGACAGGAGCGTACCGGCATGATGACGAGCAAGATCTGCGGGTTCTCCTTCGATTGCATAAAGGCTTCCTTCGCGCCCATCTGAAGACCAGCCAGAACTCCGTCTAGAAGTAAATTATTTAGTCTCACTTCCCTATCACCACTCACCTTGGACAGCATCGAAACCCAGGATCTTTGGTTTGCGGTTTTCCACAGGACAGCCTGCGGATTGAAAAGGTCAGACAGTAACTATCTGGTGCATTTGTCCTGCGTACCATATTCGATGAGTGTCTTGGTGAAGCTAAATCACGTTGTCAGACCCTTCGTTACCAGCGGGAATCCGCTTACACATCAATGAAGCCCTCTGTGAACAGGATCAATGAGTATGGTGGCGAGAGAAGATATCGTTGTCAGACTTACCAATTGCTCGCGGGTCACATCGCGTGTCGAACGACACCACTGACCACGACTTGAGAGGGCGGCCTGGTTTGGTGAACTACGCATATCAGTCAGATAGTGGCAATTCAACCTGTATTTGTTAAGTTCCACTAACTTTGATGCCTCGCGTGTTCCAGGAGCTATAATCGCTGTCAGTAGCTTGATATTACAGGCAAGATCGCAAACGCGTACCCATCTCTAGCTGCGACGCTCTTGCCATGAGCATACAGGATCTTAGGGGGCATGAGAACCCTTGCCGGAATACCCATCATGGCACTTTGAACTTGAACGCCCCAGGCTTGAATCTTTGGCAGGTTGGTATAGTCCAGCGTCTGACGCCAAGACATGACTACGGCGAGCTCTTAGCGATCCGTGGCGTTCAGCAACGCAGTGTGTACTCACTAGCATCCCTTCGCTCGGGGGGAGGCTTGGCAGCCTGCTTGATGATGTGTGGAAACGTCAGACCAGGATCTTGGTGAAAGAAGGGGAAAAGACTTATCTCGGCAGTCTGCTCCGCTGTGATCTTGAGGAACGGAACAGAGTTGAATGGTTCCAGCTTGACAAATTCCATGCTGCAATCACCATGGCTATCAGCCGCACGAAAACACAATCGTCGTGTGGCTTACGGGATGAAGTTTTTGTTGCCATATTGGACGCAAGGAAGCCGTGGTCGAGTGACGGGAGCGTTGTAGGTCTCCTTGTAGTATTGGGTGACGCTCACGTGTCTATCGGGTGCGCCATTCCTGCCGTTCAGCAGGAACTTGATGTTGTCTGCGGGCTGATGCGACAATGCCTTCATTGTAAAAACTCGCTCAGTTTTCCTGTGTTTGTCATTTTAGCGGTGTCAATCGACGTGCCCATACAAGCTTGGTACCCACCTGTGCGTGACTTTGAATTTGGCTCCACGGAGGAGGTCATTGAGCTTTTTGATTTGCGCCGAGTTTAGTTCTTGAACGGAGGCGGAACCGCCACCACCTGGAAACCCGCCCCGTCCGCCTTGGAAGCCGCCACGCCCACCGCGGTCTCCCCCTCGTCCTCGAGGTCCTCCGCGGAACCCGCCACTGCCGCCTCCGCCGAGGCCAAGCACTTGCACCGCAACCTCCTGCTCAGACCGTCAGCTCTGCCCTATATGTTAAAGCGAGATTGCAGGACCATACTCACGTGAAGCATCCCAGGAACGAAGAATGCGGAGTAAGCGGTATCAAGCTGGCAAGCAGAGTAAGAGCGGCAATCAACATCGGTACGATCAGCTCACCTGGACAGCAGGCAAGCCCGCAGAAGTCCATCGGAACGACTGCTGGAAGCCTTTATAGAGAACGGCGCCATTGGAGAGGGGCACCGCACCATCTGTGAAATGGGATTGTCAGTGGCGAGAAAGCGCCCGACCTTGTAAATAGCAAGCTCACTCTGCGAGAAGAAGCGACGACCAGCCGCTCCAGACATCGTGAAGCGCTGCGCAGGATCCTGGCGGAAGAGGACATTCATCGCTTGGATCGCAACAAGCTACTCTGAGCGGTCAGCTGATGTCTTATAAGCCGTTACTGGACGGACTCGCCATCATATTCTTCGCTTGCTCCGTTTGCTTGTTGCCGTTGCAATAGTCGACGATGGAATCAAGGTCGACCTTTTGCGCGTGCTGAATGACGGCTCTGAATCGCCGTTTGTCATCCTTGGCTTCGACACCGTCTTCGACGAGTGCGATGATGATTTCGCACTGGAACCGAATAGCGTTAGCGGAATGGAAGGATTAGGTTGTAATAAATCTTTCACCTTGCCATTATCCATGGGGATATCGATCGGGGTGTAGAATGATTTACTAGTAATGTGTCAGCGTAATCATTACCTATGAGAGGGGGTAATACCAACACTTGATCAAAAGCGGCGGCGTCAAGTGCTTTTCTGATCTCGCCTTTGGCCTCGCTGACCATTTGGTCCCATACCTTTTGCATGAGCGGACGAGGCTTCCTGTGGCAACTTTCAGCGGCAAGCATGTAAGGCCGTATGATTAGGGTAAAGAGAGGCATTTACTTTTGGTCCTTAACTTTAACGACCGGATTGATTTCAATGTCGTAGTGGCTAGTGAGGGAAGACCAGCCTCAGCCAGGAGCGAACGTGAGGGTACTGGCGAGACTTAGGTGCACTCACTTGATAGTCAAACCTTGGCCCTTGAAGCGCGTCAAGAACATACTGGCGTTGACCTGGATGGGTTTGCCGGCCGTGCCATAACCTGTCATGGTGTCAGCACGAGGCGTTGGAGGAGGAGTGACATCGTCGGCCGGTACACAGTATCAGACGACTCACCAGGTCGTGTCGGGCAGCCTAGCAACGGTAACCCAAAAGTCAGCGCTGTTGCTTGGGTGATTAAAGTGAGGTGGACTCACCGTCGAGCGTTTCCTGCTGACCACGGCGGGACCCGATGGACAATTCTTGCATGCCCCCGACGAGGTCGCCGGCGCCCTGTCGTTGAGAAAAGAGCTTCAGCGGGAGTCGAGAAGGGAGACAACGCGGACGAATGTAAGCAAGGGACGAACTCACTTGCGTGATCGTCTCCTTTGGCGGCATACTGAGCTCTGCTTGTACTGCAACTTGGCGTTGGGGAGCCGGCTGACGAGAGGAGTCTCAGCGGGGATATGGAGTCGTGAGGCGTATTGGTATGCGAGAGAGAGAGATCGGATCAAGTGCTGTGAGGAAGTAGTAATAAAGAAGGCAGGGCCCACAGCTATGGGACTCGGAGCTATCAGGAAGGGGGCAAATGGGAAGTTGAATGACGGGTGGGAAAGCCAGGAGTGACGGGTGAGTGTGGTAGGGAGGGACGTGGTGTCAGCACTTGCACGAGTATGTGTGTAGAACACGACTCACTTCGCTGTTGAGAAGACTGGGTTGAAATGGAGTAGCGACTGGGTATGGAGAATGAGGGTTGAAAGAAAGAAGAAAGAGAAGAGAGAGAAGGGGAAATGATCTATGGTAGACAATATATACGTATCAACCCGTGCAACCCGTGCGCAGAGGTGGTGACATGGAGTACACCAGACTCGTTATTTCTTGCTAGGTGGTTCCACCAGTTGTTTTGATGGCCAGCAACGCACGGGCCTCTACCCCTCTTCGCGCTGGTTTTGGACCAAAGGACAGGGCGTAGCGGTAACGCAGTGATGGTAGTCGTATAGCGGGAATGATGGCAGTGATGATGATGCTGCAGCCACAATACTGATTTTGATTTCGGGTATGTACAATCAACCGATTGCGATTATACTATCTACGAAACCTGGACCCTGAGATTGAATTAATATTCGGGGGGGTCCTTCTGCTGATATTCGCGTGTCGCTGATCAACGCCACATGGTTTCGGAGGAAAGCACTATTTCCATTCAAGTGGTCCAAGTTGCTCGTATTGGCTTCTTTCTTCAGTCCTAGCTAGCTTGATAGTCACTTGTCACCCTCTTCGTTGCTCCCCGTCGCCTTCTCGCTAAACACGCTGGTCCATTCCTCATGCAAGAGTGCTACACAACGCGTCAAGAAGCAAGGTGAATCATCAAACCCGAACCTCGTTCAACGCCTTCCTTGACGATCAAGTAGAGAAACCGTCACCCTCCTTTGGCGAAGAGATCTAAGCGGCGGCCCGCCTTCTGTTACCCCTCGGCTGACCCGAGGAAGAGCTCCTGCTGTGCTGCTGACCGATAACAAGCACAGCATCAGCTGATCAGTCAGATAGTGACGCACTCCGATATCTTCCTCATCAATTCCTTGCGGGCAGAGATGAAACGGTGCTACTCCCAGGCCTGTAATTAGAACAGCTGATCACGCTCAGGGGTCTGAGCGCACAGACCACTGTCAGTTCTCAATGTGCCTGGCCGAAGGGAAATGACGGGGAAAAGTTGTGCGCGGCGATCGTACTTACTTTGCACCTGACAATGCTCCGGAGGTCTCGGAGGATGATATAATGTGGAATATATTTGTCATTCGGCACGCAGTAGTACAGTATGTGCCAGTAAAAGTCGTATAGCCTACACTGCTCAGGCTCCATAATGCATGTCTGATACGTGGCCTGATGAACAGCTAAGACTGAATGTCCGTTACAAACACTCCCACCTCCTATGCTACAGCTACAGCTCACCACCTACTCGCGCCGCTTCTGTATCGCGAGCTCCCGCCTGCTCCTCCTCCCTCGAGCCACGAAGTCATCTCGCTCCCCGGTCTACTCGTGATGGGACTATTCGGGCTCAGCTCGATGAAGAAGTTCGGCGAGGTCGAATCGGTATTGAGCAGATCTTTAGTCCTGCTTCGCTCTCGACCGTGGTTTCTCCCATCAGATCCAAGACTTGAGCCGGAGGGTACAGTAACAGTGGAAGTAGTCGCGGTCGTTGCTGTGGTCAAGTTGCTGAGTCCCAAGCTTGATTCTTGCCCAGACCACGCTAACGGAGGCAAAGCAGGTAGAGGAGACAGTTCTCTGTATCGCTCACTCTTCTTCGATGGCCCTCTGGATAGACCTGATGAAAGAGTCAGAGGGAATATCCCGCTGTCTGGTCTCGCCGCTAGTTGTGGTAAGCCCGGAGTTGAAGGTACGGGTGACGTGGAAGGAGCGAATAGTAAGCCCGATAAAAATGATCGCATCGTCTTGACGCTCTTGATGGATACTCCCCTCCTAAGCGTATGAGGGAGTGAAGTGCTCAGCCTTGCACCGCCTGACCCAGATGGCGAGCGGGACTGAGACGACGGCAGATCAAAGATGGAGAATGACGGGTGAGAGTAGGAGTAGGGATTGAGTGTCGAGTTCCCCGGTTGGTTACTGCTGCCCACCACCATGGTGGATGTCCCCAGAGAGCCTGTACCTGTGGGCACTGTGCTTGCTGGGGCACCTGATGCAGTGGTCGTTGGATCCAGAGACGTTCTGAAGCTCGATGGTACCGCGTCGCGCGAGGGCCACAATCGAGCTACTGACCTCGAGCCACCTACAGCCTGAGCAGTGATGCCCGACACACCCAACGTTGATGGAGTGGAGACTGAAGATGCTGTTCCCGGCTGAGGATGCGCTTGGTTGTGGAATGTCGGAGAAGGAGGTCGCTGATAATAGCTATCGAGGGCGATATCGTCCGAATTGACTTCGTTCTCGGCAGTAGGAAGAGGCGGAGGCTTCACTCGCCTACGTCCAGCTTCACTACGTGCGCTCGAGACTGGACTCGGTGAGGGGGATATGGACAGGGCTTGGGTCTGGAGCCAGCTGGCAGCATTCGCGTTGGCACCTGCTATCAGAGGTGGAGTGGACAAAGGAGCGTTCAGGTTGGCATAAGGTAAGCGGGAAGATGCTGGTGTTTCAGCTGCTGTGATCGTGGTCGGAGGAGGTTCGATCGGTCCTCTATAAGGCAGATAGTCCGGGTACTCAGGCGGGGGCGAACGAGATGGCGAACCTCCAAGTGCATTACTGCTGCCCGTACCATACCGAACCAATCGTGAGTGAGAGATCGCAGAGTCGACATCAAGCGTCGACCTGGACGAAGGCGTGAGAGTACTATTGGATTGCCCGGTGTGCTGCCTCCAATCATCTATCGACGCAGCTTTCTTTCCGTTGAGATAGTCTTTACCGGAGATACCGGTGGCAAACGCGTACGGAGTGGTGACACCTCGCCGTCTTGCTGTGGCGCGCTTGGAGCGGCGTCGGACGTAGAGGATATATGCTGTGACGCCGAGCAGGAGGAGGGAGGCTGAGACGCCCGAGATGATGCCGAGGATCGCACCTAGGTGAGAGCTGCAAGTTGATTGCGGCACCAGAAGTCAGCTGGTGCTGTCTTGAAGGCGTAGGTGTCTACTTACGAGGAAGACGAGTCACCCGCGGTTGTCAATACCGCATAGTCAACAACGAGCTGAGCCCCATCGATATTGGTGATGGTGATAGTGTGGGTGTCACTGGCATTGAATCCACTTCCGATGTAGAGTAGGGATGAGTAGGTCGTCCACGGGTGCTGAAGGTACGTCATCGTACATACAACATCAGCCACCTTCAATTGGAGAGCTATGATCCAAAGCGGTGCGCGGTCGACTAGCACCGCCTACATGGCAGTATACAGTAAGAAACGTTACACACCGACATATCCAACACTTTATCGAGCTGGCCATCGAGCTGAATCTCTGCAGTTCCGCCATTGGGTCCAGATAAACCATAAATGTAAATCGCTTCGGCTTTGCGTAGACGAGTGAATCAGCACACACCCCGTTCGTCTGCATAAGGCCACTCACCTTCAAAGGTCAAAGTGACTTCTGCGCCTCGATCCGCACTGATCCCAACAGTCTGATTATAGAACCCGCTCATATCAGTGAACATGTCCACTAAGGCAGAGTTGGCCGCTGTGCCTATCACTCCGTCGGCATTGAGCGAGGTCCACGATGAGGGAGAGTAGACGAATGATGGTGACGTGTCGTCGATCGTCGTGTTAGTCCTGCGACACCGTCAAGATCAGCGATCAATAGTGAACGGATAGGGTAGTATGGCTCTTTTCAATCATGGCCGTATATAACTCACCGGCTAGAAGATGATAAAGCCAGGTCTCCGCCAATACCCATGAACTGCACATCGCCCACTCCGTCTTTGGGGCGCATCTGCACCTGGTGCAAACCAACGGGTAGGTCGGTCAATGTGAAGTCGGCCGTGCTTCCGGACGAGGTAGATGACGAGGTAGGGGATGCGGATGAGGGAGAGGAAGTGGAGGAGGACGAAGGTGAGGTAGAGCCACATGCGTCTGCCCAAGCTGAGCCGTTTATGGCATATTGGGCATTACACCCTATACCTTGAGCGGAGTAAGTACTGAAATAGATACTCGAAGCTATCGACTCAGACTCAGTCAGCTCAGCTTCATTTGCTGGCCTCATAGACTGTGCCGCGATGATATACACTAGGACTCACCGGTGATGTTGACCGAGACGACAGCGCCGGAAGTCCCCTGATGGAAGGTCTGGTCGTACCCATCACTTCTACTCTTGTACGCTGCCGTCCAATTCCCGCTGCTGCTCGAGTTCGAGCTCAAGTTCGAGAGAGCGTACGAGTAGATCGGCGAAGTGTCTGGAATGAAATACGCGATCGTTGACGGCATACCGCTCCGCTGCCTCGTCCCGATCCCCTATCGGTCGTCGACCTGTTTACGATGGCTCTACGGCTGGCTTTCGGGTATGTAAAGTCGAGTGGTTGCGTTCCTTTGATCGATACTGATACCCCCTATCCCCCTTCGTGGGAGACAGACGGCGAGTGGATGTGGCTGAGGTCAAGGGCGTTGTCGTGAAGAAGTAGTGAAATGAGCGTGAGGGTCGTGATGAGTAACGCGAATGTCAATGAGGCAACAAACTCGTAAGTACGATAAAGTAGGATGTGCAATGCACGATGTATAGTAATAGCGTAGTAAAGCGACATCGCCAAATTCAGTTGGAGCTGCATCACTTTAACAGTCCAGGCTCTTACATATCAGCACCACGGCACGCAGCGTCAGAGCGACAGTACGGCAGAGGGCAGAACGGCAGTAAGGCAGAAAGGCAGATAGCAGATGGCAGACCGACCTATGATCCTTTGTCAACCAATGCGGCGATTTCCCCTCTCACACTCCATCTGCCATCGCGCATGGCAGTCCTCAAGCTGAACCTGGACCTCCTTTGAAACGACGATTGCGCGTCTCCCCAAAGGATAGACAGCGAACCCTCGACTGCTCATCCCGTAAACTGTGCTTCGACTCCAACATCGTAAGCGACTGAGAGTGCGAGAAGCTGTCCGTCCGTGCGTTCGTCGTTGAGTCGGGATTGCCCTTGGAAAGACGAAGGTATTTTGAGTTGATCGGCAAAGGCGTTGGGGCGTTTCAAAGGTGTCTCCTCATTGTCGACTTCGCTTATGAGGCATAGACGTATGAGATCGAAGTAACCCTCCAGAGCGCTGTCATCAAACGATCGTCTGCTGGTGAACTCGCTTCACGATCGAAAAGCACCGATCGGGTGAGTTGACGGGCAGCAAGGACAGCGCTTAGATTGTAAACTTGAATTCATACAACATAGAGGAGGGGATCTAGACGAGAGCCTGGGTTGGGAGAATGAACATAAAGCAGAGAGAGGAAGAATAGAGTACTGAGTGGGATGCCTGACGGTATGCTACTTGCTGGTATGATGGTAAGATTCGGCATACGAGTAGGATTGGAAGTGGATATCGATGGGGAATGCAAAGCGATAGTGGTTATAACAATGAAGTGAACAGAAGAGAAGCCGGAAGCCAGATGAGGAACTCAGCGGTAAACCTGGTAGACCGGTAAAGCGATCGGTGTCCCCCGTTCTACACCCAGACTGATACACCTAGTCGTCCATCTTGCCCATGATCTCATCGTCATCATCGCTGAACTCGCCCATATCGCTCATCTTGTCGTCGTCATCATCGTCATCTTCCTCTCCATCCTCTTGGCCATTCCCATTTGCAGCTACCCCGTCCACGTGTCCATTGTGCTTCACTTTGTCGCCGCTTGTCGCTGCGCCGTTTGCTGCACCGTTGGACTTCGCTTTCGGCCGTGGTTCGTCGTCTTCGTCTTCATCGTCATCCTCGTCATCCTCGCCTGCTTGATCTGCGTCTTCGGGTGAAGCAAAGCGGTTCACATACGACTCGACTTTCTTCGCATATGCTTTAGGATCCCGCATGAGGAGGGCGGCTGCTTCTCCGTTCAGCGGGTCGGCGGGGTTGGGATATCGTAGTAGTTGAGGAAGGAAGATTTCGAAGATGTTGATGAGTTCTGCAAGTCAGGAATGTCAGCTGACATTCCAGATAGCATTGGGCTGGGCAGCTCACCGAACATGGGCGACCACGTTTGGTTGATAACGTCAAGGCATACGCTTCCGCTCCTGGGGGTGACAGATCAGCTACCCTCCTACTGAGTGCGTGCACAGGCTGTAATATATACGCACAATTCATCGATATTAGGGTGGTAGATCTTGTTCATGAAACCGATACTTGGCGATTTGTAAGGGAACTGTTCGGGCAACTCTACATGTATCTTCCAAACGCCTTTTGCGAACGGTGCTGCAATGTCAAGAATCGAGAGTACCCTCTCGGTCAGTTCCGAAATACGGCGTGATGGGTGGCAACGGCTGATTATCGGAGCTATGTCTGATGGGCTCGAGCTCACTTTCAACTGGACCGTGGAATTTGACGAAGAATTCTGACATCTTGTTATTGACCAGAGTGACTTGATAGTCCGACATGAGTCTGTAAGAGTGTGGTCAAGTGACAAGGATTAAAGGATGATAACCGGGTGGCAAAGGCGGTAATACCGACCGTCAGCATCATTCAATCTTGCTCAGGATACCAGTGGGAGCCAAGCTTACAATTTCATGACGTCCGTGTCTGTCCGACGCTTGGGAGAGCTGTAAGAACGGGAAACGCAAAGCTAGATGTTAGCTCGCCCGAGACACGAACTGGAGCGCAGGTGCGGAATGGGGTGAGAATGAGAGATGACACTTATCATATTGAGCCAGTGATATATGGGGCGGAATGTGAAGTAGCTTGTAGGGCACGAGGAGGTGTGACTAGGCGACAATGCAGTGGGTTGGGGATGGTAGCGGTGTCGAGGTCACTTGTGTAGGTCCCATTCGTTGACAAGAGAGGAACGATAAGTGGTATCGCCAAGTTGACTCTTACCGGTTACAGTCACCGCACAACGCAATCTAGAATCTAGACGCAATCACAGTCAGTCACGCCTAATTGCGGGGTAGGAAATGCGGGGTAAAACAGCTTGCCTATCTAATACCCAGCGGTGCCACATTCTGTGAAACTCCGTTCACCTCATGAGCCTGTACCCGTGGTCTCCTGTCAAGCTGTCAGCGTATCAGGCTCACTTCCGAAGATACGTTGTAGCATTGCGTCTCGGCCAATACATGCAGAGGTATTTGGACTATCGTTGACATCAAGTAGATAGATAGACGAGATTGCGTGTTCGACCATACACCATACATCAGCAGCGGATATCACAATGGCATCCTCTTCCCACCCGCTGCTCCCTCCGCTGTCGAACAGAGCACCGTCGACACCCTTCTTCATCCCTTCTCCGCACGAGGAACACCCCTTTCACCCTCACTCACCACTCAACATCGCGACTAGAGTCACTATCCAAAGTGCTGGTGTGGGATTACTGGTCAGCGCGGTACAGAATGCTTTGGAGAAGTGCGTGGGACATTTCAGCTGCAGTCTGCCCATTGGATTCGGCATGCAATAGCTGACTGTGACTGCTCAGGCACGACGCCGGTGCTATGGGTGTCGTAACCCGGACAGGAGGGACTATCGGTTTCTTTGGTGAGCTTTGCATTCGTCCACAATCGCGGAAAAGCTGAGCTCACACATCGCAGCTGCAATGGGTTTCTCCTTCTCCTTCTCACAAGCATTCGTCGCCAACATCCGAGAGGTGAGTGGACAAATCCGAACAGTTTACGAGGATGAATCAATGCTGATTCTGCTGGTGTCAATTCAGACCGACGACGCGTTGAACAGCGCAGCAGGAGGATGTGCAGCGGGATTCTTGGCTGGTGTCAGGGCAAAGTCATTCCCTATGGCTGCCGGAGCTTGTTTGGGTATGGGCACACTTATCGGAACCTTCGCCGCTGCTGGAAACGTGAGTCTCTCCACCTTTACTCTTCTGCCTTGCCGCCCATCAACACTTCGGGATGTTATCTTACGCTTGAGAAGGAGTGATGCTGATGTAACGATAGTCCCTCACTGGTACAAACCGGAAACTCCTCCCTCGACCAGAGCGAGAAGAGCTGCGACAGGCATTCTTCAAGCGCAAGCCTCATTCCGAGGAGGTTGCATGAGCGATACTGGACAGTCAGGTGCAGGTGGATATGACGCATGCATTGATAATGGGTCATGGCAGAAGATGCGGAGTGGACATGAGACTTGCGTCAACACAAGAGAACATGAGCTGCTGGGGACTTGTGGCAATTCTGATCCCATTGCGTTGAGTAACCCTTCACCTTTCTTCTTGACATCTAAGTTGAAGGTAGCTACATCTCGTCACGAAAGCGCTCATCGATGTGTCTGGGCTGCGTTTGGGTCGACGCCTCTAAGCGTGTGCATGCTGCTGACTTTGCGATCCAGTGAAGGAATCACCCACTCGCGTTCGAAATTGATCCCATCCCTCCTCGCCTCAATTGATGAGAAAAGCAATGTTGGAGTCGAGTCTGTCTCCGCCTGACGTGACAGGCACGCTTTCGTTGGAGCTGATTGAAGAGAAACGACAGACGCACTACTGCACACAACTGTACACCTCCTTTGGACCTCGCTGATCACTTGGTCTGTTCCTCCAACATCACCCACTCACCGGCTGACATCCATTACACGAATGATTCTCCGATCGTCGCCCACTCGCAAAACAAAGCTAGTCCTCGCCATCGGGGCATTCGAGTAATTCGCTTATTCTGTCTCTCGGCAACACTGACCAGCAGCGCTATCGACGCTAATGGCGCTGATGCAATACTGACACTGACAACTCGGCGCTAACGCCGACGCTGATCACCCACGGACCTCTACCTCGCTTGACACGACGTGCGGGTCTTCCTTCCTTCTTTCCTTCTGCCATGTCCTTTGGGTATCCGATGAGGAGCGCAGCGATCCGTGCGCAGCAGATACCAACTAGTATCACTAGCACAGCGCACGGACCACTTTCCCTCGGATCCGACTGGGGCCAATAACCGAAATAGCAATCCATTTAGGCGATGATGACATTTTACAACATTGTCAGCATACCTTGACCTGAGTAACACTCGCACTCTCCTTCCTCTTTCCCTCTGTCTCACAACATGGCAGAACAGCCCTATTTCTAGTATCTTCCAGTGCATGACCACTGACGACTGTCGTATATAACCTCTATCTCGAAAAGCTCTCATCCTTCTTTGCTCTCTGTCTCTCACCTTCTTCACCTCTTCGATTTCCCTCTTTCTATCATCCCGCACATCGAACAGTATTGCCAGCCAGCGCTACTCGATTCTAGCAGTGCTCCGGTACGTCGTCAGCTGACTCATTCGGCTTCCTCTTCTCTCGTCAACGCAAATGACAGCTGATCCTCCTCACCCGCAGACAGCTCTCGAAGTGCATGTCATGTCTTCCCTTAACCCGCCTCCGCTGAATCCCTCCACCCCTCCGTTCGCCTTCCCTCGATCGCGATCATCTGCGTCACCAACCTCCACTCCTGACTCACACACCACAGCTTCTTCTACCGCTGTCGATTCAAGCTCGCATCACTCCGATGACAACACGCCCAAAGCAGCTCGCAAAGTGGACAACGGTGAGATGTCGAGTGGTGATGGCGTACACGCTTTCTTCCCCACCCATACTGCAAGAACCTTTGGCGCCGGCTGGATGTCTTCCTCTTCCACGACTTCCCTTCCCAAGGCGGAGTCCAGCTCGTCCACCCTCCTTCTTCCCTCGAGTATGCCAGGACGAACGCGTTCGCCAAGTATGCCAATCCTTCCATCTCAGTCACAAGTCTACACAGAAAGTCTCCGCGTCGCTGTCCCAGCTCAACCTTACGATGTCAGCGCTGCACCATATCGTCTCCCCTCCCACCCTGTTCGCTTCACCTTTCCAGCGACACCTTTCCGCGAATCGCCGAGCGTTCAGACTCCGCACTCGACTCGTCATTCGAGTCGAGACTCGCATCAGTCTACTTGCCTGTCGTCCATGGAGTCTGAGTATAACGGCCACCCTCTGCCGAGGGTCACCATGCCCCACTCGGCGAACGCGTCACTCCTCCATCACCAATCTGTCCCCAATCTACCTCATCTTCGTCCAGCTCTCTCCAGAAGAGCAAGTGGCTACAACGTCCGCTTCCAGGACGTCCGTGATGACGATGATACCTTTGAGGACGACGATATGGTCCTTGAGGATCGAGAGAATGGGACCTCACTGCTGAGCAGAAGGGCAGCCCTTAGGTTCGTTGGCATGGATCAAGGCCGCCTGACCCCTTCGAGAAGTCTGCCAGCAATGCAGATGGTCGGGGAAGGTCGCAACGGTGCGTCCAGCTTTACTTGACACGAAGAGGCACGTCACTGATATGCCCTGTTACAGTCTACATTCACCGAGTCTCGACTAGGCTCGGCGAGGAAGAGCTACGCGAATACGCTTCCCAATTTGGTGAAGTTGTGTCCGTTAAGATACCTCTGCGGACATTGAAACCGTGCGTAGTCCAGTATGATGTCTGGCAACTTGCGTTGATAGGTGTCGTCGACAACAATAGGCATGCTTTTGTGATGTGAGTAGTTTCCGTATAATTCATCAGTTTCGCTAGCTTTGCGCTGATCCAAATTGATACTGTAGGTTCAAGATGCCCGAACAAGCGCATACGTTCATCGCTCATCTCAAAATACAGAATATCGAGTGCGAGTATGGCAAGGTATGTGTCTTGCTCCAGCTTGTCTTCATCGCACCCGCTAATATGCTTGTCGAGCAGGAAGACTACCAAGTCCAAAACAAGGCTCTTGAGGATCCCCATTCCGCTAACCTGTACATATCTGGCCTTCCGACCGCCATCACATTTGAAGTGAGGAATTCATTCCGCTCTCGTGGAGAAGCTCTCATCTGCTTGCCATAGGATCTTGCTGCGCTTCTATTTCCCGGCAGGATATGCTCTTGGAAACCTCTTATGGACGAGATGGGCAATCGACGTGGTCCGATCATGGCTCGGTAGGTTTCGTAGCATAGCAGCTGCCTTATGTGTGGATCGCGCTCATGTCAATGTATCTCCAGGCTGCAAGCGCGTCCGCAAGCCGACGAGGTGATCAAGAGGGTAAATCCTGGTTGTACAAGACGCTGGAGCCCGTAGCTGATCTTGTATCTCCCCTTCAGCTCAATGGAGCACACTATCCTGGTATGAGCGAGCAGTTGCAGATCCGCATCGCTGATTCAGAGGTGAGTCAAAGACCCACAGTAGAAAGCACAAGCTGACGACTGTTTGTGGCAATCAGGGTCAAAAGCATTTCAAGAAGAAGCAAAGTATTATACGAGACTTTGTTTCTTTCCCTCTCCTCGCGGACAAGTCATATCGGAGGGCTAGCATGCCGGCAGGGTGAGTCAAGCGGTCCGACTGTCACCCAGGGCACGGCTAATGTTGATTTGCAGCTCAATATACCCGAATCAAAAGACAGACCTTTCCCGTCTCCTTGAAGAGCGTGAAGATCTTGCCTATCAGCTGGACAGTCTGAACGAACAACTGGCCAACGCTGCCGTCTCGCCGCGTACCTCTCCTCTTTCGCCAAATACGATACTCACGCCGCATTCTCCCGGGTTTCCCTCGCATCCGCATGGCTTCTATGACGATCGTCCTCCCGCCCTCGCCGACTGGCGAAGCAACCGTCGCCGCTCATCTGCTGCGTCCACAGAGGCTTACTGCGGGTGGAGCCAGGCCAGCGAAGACATGATGCTTGAGCCCAACTCAGAATGGTCTGCGCGGGTTTTCCTGCCGCATCGTGAAGCACATACCGGTTTGCCTATATGTCAGCCGGTCCCAGCCCCGGCGCACACGCGACACTTCAGTACCGGCGCGTTGTCATCCACCTATCTCTGTCCGCCGAATGAAGGGAACACTCTGCCGAGTCACGAATATCAATCATCATCAGGAGCCACAAGCAATCTCCACCATGTGCGGTCATTCCCGCAGCTTGGCACCGGTACCAAGGACTGGACCTTCTGGAGGTCTTGAAGTATACACTTTCGCAGATGGTTCCAATTTCAATCTTCCTGCTGATTGAGTCCATCATTTACCACTTGCTTCACCTATTTTTTCTCATACAATCAAGCGTTACCGAGTATAACTTTTCATCTTCACTTTTCGCATCATCACTTTCGAGATGTTCATGCTCACCAATCCATGCCTATCACTACCAAAAGCATGCTTTATACGACTATCACGTCGCACTAGCCTACAGTTCTTTTATGGTCATCATCGCTTTGGCTCTCTTTCGATTGAAATTGGTTCTATCCGCATGTTTACATCCTAGTCTTATCCTTATATTGGTATCATACTTTCGTCAATCTGCATACCCCATCTGTATTTTCGGGAAAGCTGGTCTACCTTTGCTCGTTTTGCCCGTTTTCAACTTCCTTTTTGGCGGGCTGGATGTCTATAACAAGCGCATACCAGTCTGATTGTTGTAGATCTGCTGCAGCTCTTTTCACACCATCATGCCATTTATGCCATTTATGCCGATCATGCATCAAATGAACATGCCACTCAAGCCGCATATGGCGAGTCAGTCTGCTTGATAAAATCACAGCTTTCCTTACCCGCGAAAATAGGCATATGTTGCATAGGCATAGACTGAGCCGAATGAATGTGTACAAAGCTACTGGCTTCCTGTCCTTTTGCAGCAGCACTAATCATATACACGAGGTGCAAGTCTAATGTATATGTATACGCGCGAGTCCACCAGGGTTGACCCGCTCCCAACTGCCATATTACGTTTCAAAGTCCGCGACTGAGTATGCAGATACAAGTAGAAGACTAAGCATCCACGGCGCCGATTCTAGCTTTCCACATCTCCTCTTTGAGATTGATGATCTGCCGCCAGACTTTTTCCTCCCACCCTTCCGACTCGGCAGTGAAGTACTTCTTGTCGATCTGACTTTGGCTTTGATGTGATACTTCCCCTTGACCCTGACTCTGGCTCTGAGTAAGAGGATGCGGGTCATTGAGATTGGGCGTACGAGGATGTCGAGGCGGTAAAGGCGGTGCTGCTGCTTTTTCCTTTTTCTCTGGCTCCTCAGTCGTACTGTCAGCTGCGGCTGTTGCTGCGTGCGCCGCTTGGTCGTCCTTCTCGGCCAACGACAAGGACGAGAGGTCCACTGCACTGGCGTTCCTGCTCGGCCCGGCGCTATCGGCTCCGTCGCCTAGTTGACTAAGACGATTTCGCGCTGCGGCGCGCTTGGGGATAGGCGGAGGCGGAGCTTGGCCGGGACTAGCGGTTTGAGAAGGGGAATTGAGGCTAATGGGTTCTTGCTTGCTTGCTTTACTTGCATCCTTGTCCGCGTCCGACTCGGCGTCCCGCGACGGGGCGATCGGGGTCCGCTCTCGCTCTATGACTTTTCCGACATCTCTTGTTGCACCCGCATCCCCAGTTGGTTTACCAGAGCCGGCGCCGGAGCCGGAGATTTCAGCCTCCTCGTCGGACAGCTCATGGTGCGCGCCCTTGGGCGTGGAGAAAGAAGCAGCTTCGTCTGTCTGACTGGAGCTTGACAATGCAATAGAAGTAGTCGATGTGCCGCGCTGTAATGTGGGTGCAGGCGCGTGGACGTTCAGTTTCGCCCCTTCTCCCTCTCCTTCTCTTTCTGCGTGCTCAACTTGGGCTCTGACATCATCTACTTGCGCGGGCGATGCTGACCTTTCTCCTTTTTCGGATTCGTCATTGTCGACGTTGGTAGAGATGGCAGCAGGTGAATGTGGCTCTTGGATGACCGGCACCGGCACGTCCCTATGCTTATCCTTCTCGTTGATCTCCAATGGTGCGCCTAATCCACTTTGCTCCGATCCCGCCTCACCCACCTCGCCCGCTTCGCCCTCTTTCTCCGCTCCGAGGGATCCGAATGACCCTCGCTTCTCCTCGCCTCCGCCGGGACTGACAGGTTCGCTATTCCCAGTAGCTTTCCATCCTCGTGCCCAACCACCACTGCTCTTCTCACTGAGTTTGAAGCCTAAAGCCCACGATGATTTCTTCCTCGTCGGTAAAGGTGGTGGGGCAACGCCATTTCCATTTCCAATCGCATTTGCAATTGCATTTGGCGCGGGTGCGGGTACGGATTCGCTGGGCTGCTTCACGTCGGATGAAGGGAGTTCGCGGGGTTCTAAGCCCGATAGTTGAGCGGCTGTCAGGTTATGGGTGTTCGTTTCGCTAGAGATACTCTGTCTTTTCGCTGTACCGTCATCGCTGTGCCAGACGACGTGGATGATGCCCGTTCGGACGAAATGCCATAGTGCGCAAGTAGCTCGCGTGCGTTCCAAGCACCATCCAGATCGACAGAGGGGGTACGATTTGGTATCGCCCTTTTCGGCCGTCTGGCCCGTTGCAGCTTGTGGTCGCGCGATGCGGAACACGTACACTGTAGTAGGAAATGATGATGACCCATTGAACGCTGGCGAGGCGAGTGGTGATTGTGACGGTGACAGGGGCGTTGCTGATGGCGAGCCTGTGACTGAGGTAGAGGATGTAGCGTTGAAGAATGGTTTGAGGGAGAACCGCGATTGACCACCGCTATTTCTATGCGGGTGCATGGGCGGAGGACCGAAATGCGATGCTGGCGAAGGCGGGACAGCCTGACCAAATATCGGTTTACCGCAAAGACTGCAGCCTATATCATGGATGGAACCGCTGGTACTAGCCAAGACACTTGATGCTGATACAGGCTCAACGATGAGGTCGCCAGATATGACGGCTTGTCCAACGCCTCGACGCGATAGCCAATTGAGGTCTGGTGCAGCGTCTAGTCGCAGAGTCGGATCATGGTCTTCGATGATGGCTCGGGCGAGGAAGGGCTGTGCTAGGAGATTCGCGATGAGGGGCGGGGGGATCTTGCTTGTTTCTCTGAGTGGCCGCAGGGCGCGAAGGTGTTGTAGGAAAGAGAGGTATTCGGTATACGGGACGTGAGAAGCGAGATATTTCCGTGTCAATGCCGCTGGGATAGACGAGGCTGTCGTTGTAGCATTGGCTATGGCGGCTGAGGGTGGTAAGGACTGAAGGTGCAACTGCATATCTCGCACGGCGGCTTCGGCAGCAGCGAGATTGTCCTCGGTGCTCTTGAGGCGGGCTTCGGCTTGGACCCTCCCCATGCGTTCCGTGACGACCATGGTGTTTGCCTGAAGGTCAGGCTATCAGCAAATCGCCCTTGCGATATCTGTTCAAGGCGAGGGCAGACTCTTGATGGTAGTGGAGAGAAAGGGAGGCTGTCTTCTTGCAACGTTGGAACTCACCTGATCAAAGAGCTTGGCCGTGAGATCATCAACCTCGTTCTCAACCTGCATGCGCTTCTCCTCCGCACTGCCTCTTCTTCTCTCCTCCTCCACCAGACCCGCAGCCAAGCGCTGCATCTCATCTCTGATCTGACTACGCTCCACCACCAACCCAGTCTGCATGCTCTCCTCCCACCCCTCCTTCTCCTTCTCCAGCCCCTTGGTCTTCTCGTCCAACGTCGTATTCTGATCGCGCAGCTCGTGCAGC
Organism: Cryptococcus sp. GC_Crypt_3; assembly: GCA_026538395.1. Lineage (NCBI taxonomy): Eukaryota > Fungi > Basidiomycota > Tremellomycetes > Tremellales > Cryptococcaceae > Cryptococcus > Cryptococcus sp. GC_Crypt_3. The sequence continues at coordinate 37,785 of JALPCB010000102.1, forward strand.
TCGTCTTCGAGGTCTGCGGAACGGGAGATCGAGGAGACGAGCTTCGTATTCAGTTCGTGCGCTTGTTCGGAGAGCAGTTCCAGTTGTTGTCGCAGAGAGGAGATCAGTGAGGTCGTGGGCGATTCGCTACCGTGTAGGGCTTCGGCGGGGTGCGAGGAGGGCTCGAGGTGCAGTGGTGTAGATAACGAAACGGGCGATGGCTAGGTCGTGGTGTCAAGCACGTCATCAGCTACTCGATCTCCTCTTGAACTTCAGCCTGCAGCCCACACTCACAGCTTGTCGCGATCGCTCAACGATCAAAGCGGCAGCTTCAAGCTTTGGTGAACTGCTTGAGCCAGCTTGATGTGTCGCTTGATCTAGATCCACAATCGCCAATTCGTCCGCCTCATCCTGCTGATCGCCTACCAAGTGTGGCTCCGGCTCATGCGCACGCTCAGGCTCGAGCTCAGATCTCTGCTCGGCGAGAGGAGACGAAGGCGCGTCGACCATCTCGCCGTTGCCGCTACTACCGCTCGACTCGACCCTCGATTCTTCTGGCACTTGCGCTTCTGGCATCGTACGCGCTGTCGACGAGATGGTATAGGGATATGTGCAACACGCAGATACTAGAACTACCTAGTGTAATCCAGCAATCGATATGATATGGATCCCGTGAGATATGGTTCGCGCGGTAACGTTACCGCGACTAGTCGAGCACAACGTGGAATGGTCACCGTCGACTGACCACTTTAGCCGAGCACAATAATCGCAAAGGAGTCGCGCAACGACGAAAACACGTGGTGTGGGGTGGGACGATTTGTCTTGTGCATGATCTCATATCACACAACGAAGCTGATCTTCGGAAACCATGGTCAAACTGCATGGGATGCTTTTCTTCTGCGTAGTGTGCAGCAGCTAGCTTGCTATATATATTCACATCTATATTAACCATCGTATGGATAGCATGAATCATGCTCATGACCACTCGTGACGCCGCTTCCTTGGTAAAAGCCGTACATACAAAAGAACTCTCCTCTGTCTCCAAGAACCTATGCACCAATACTGTCTCCCTCACTAATCTCCTTGCACCACTTTCCAGAATTACGCGCCAGGCTGGAAGACGACACGCTCTTGCATGTTGATGAAGATGTCGTCGGCAGGGTGACGGTAGAGAGGCTGCTTGAGGAGACGCTGGTCAAGGTAGTGACCAATGAAACCGATCGATCGACCGAGAACGAAGAGACCGTTAAGGAAACCGTTGTTCCTGTAGTCGGCAGCCTCCTCCTCGGTGAACGCACCAGAGCCGCTCAACAAGTCGCAAAGCGATGCTGCGATGGCACCGTCAACATTGAGAATGAGGGTGTTGGACTTTTGAGTGGTGACGTCCTCGACGGCAAGAGCGTAGTCAAGGGTCTTGTGGTTGGGGAAGTGCTTCTTGACGTAGTCGACAACCAAGACGACACGCAAGTCGGGGTTGGTCTTGCTCTTGATCTTGTGGCCAATACCGGGGATGAGCTTGTTGGCCTTTCGCATCTGGTCGACGAACTCTCGAGGAGTAGAACCTGAGGCGACACCTCGGGAGAATTCTGCAGCAGCACCGTCGAGAGCACCACCGAATCGGTCACCAATGGTGAGGAGACCAGCACAAAGGGACGAGATCAAGTCCTTGCCGGCACGAGCGGTGATGATGGTGTTCATAGCACCGGAAACGGCAGGTCCGTGGTCGGCAGTGAGCTGGAGAACCATCTCGAGGAACTTGCAGGCATAGGCCGGGAGACGACGCTTGAACCAAAGCAAGGAGATGACACCACCGATACCGAGCTCTTCCTTGAAGACATCGGAGATTCGGATACCAGCGTACATGAGCTCCTGGCCACGCTCGTCCGAGATGGTGGAGATGAAAGCAGCAGGTTTACGGATAAGTCCGAGCTTGGACGCCCACTGGTAGTCCATGGGGATCTGAGGGGGATCGATCTCGGCCTTGGGGGTGATGGCACCGGTCTGGACGAGCTTCTCGTAGGTGGCTTTGAGAACCTCGGGCAGGTCCTCGAAGGTGTCGGGAACAATGAAGCCTGCAGCACGCATGGCTTTGTTCTTGGCATCGGCAGTCTCGAGATCAGAGTTGGCCATGGAACCAGCGTGGCCGAATTGAACCTCGGAGGTGAACATCTTGGCACAAGTACCGATAGCCCAAGCGACGACAGGCTTAGTGATTTTGCCCTGCTTGACGGCCTCGATCACTCGGTACTCTTCGGTACCGCCAACCTCACCCAAGAGCAAGAGAAGCTTGCACTCGGGATCGGCCTCGTAACGAAGAAGGTGATCGATGAAGGAGGTACCGGGGTAACGGTCACCACCGATAGCAACACCCTCGTAGACACCGTTGGTGGTGTATGAGAGGATATTGTTGAGCTCGTTGGACATACCACCAGACTTGGAAACGTAACCGACGGAGCCGGGTCGGTAAAGCTTGCAGGAGATCAAGTTGTCCATCATACCACCAGTGTTACCGATCCTGAAGCAGCCTGGCTTGATACCACCGACGGTGGCGGGACCAATGATGATGACGTTCTTCTTGACGGCGAGGTGAAGAAGCTCACGAGCGTGTCTCTCAGGAACACCCTCGGCGATGATGCCGATGGACTTAATTTGAGGGTAGGTGAGAATGTCTAGGGTCGACGCGTAAACTGATCGAGAGGAGCTGAAGTTGACGACAACGTCTACGTCCGCGTGCTTCTTGATAGCCTCGCCAACCGAAGTGTAGACAGGAAGGAGAGTCTCCTTGGTACCCCAGTAGAACTTCTGGATGTGGTGTCCACCGAAGGGGTAGATCATGGCAGCGACCGAGGGCGCCTGGCGACCGCATGAGAAGTCAAAGTCAAGCATACCCTGGATAGCACGAGGCTGGAGACCAAAGACGAAAGAGCGAGTGGTCTCGTCGAAAGGTCGGAACCAAGGTCGAGAGCCGTGCTCGGTGGTCTCGAAACGGATGATCTGGTCGTTGGGCTGAGCTCGAGAGCCGTCAGACTTGATGGCGCCAATAGGGTCGGATGATGGGCCGTTGGAGGCCTGACCCTCTGCAGACTCAGTAGGAGTGCCAGCGATAGGGGTGACGTTACGGGTAGCAGCGGAGGCGGGCTTGTCGAGACCAAGAGCCATGGGGACAATGGCAGTGATGGGAGACTCGGGGCCGTAAACCTTCATGGGAACACCGATAGACTCGCCGCAAAGACGCATGGCCTTGAGACCCTCCTGGTAGTTGGGACCAGCACGACGGACCCAGATAGAGACGTTGTGACGAACGAGTCCCTCCTTGTACTGCTTGAGGGCACGGATGATACCCTTGAAAGTAGCAGCAACGTCGGAGAAGTTGGCGGCACCACCACCAATGATGAGGACCTTGCCCTCAGGGTGAGGTTGACCACGAGTAATCAAGTCAACTGAACGGTCGAGTCAGCACTGGTCTGCGGAAGTAGGTGTGTGGACTCACTGATGGTCTTGGCATACTCGTAAGTCTGACCCTCGGTGGGTGCACCAGAGTACTCTCCGTAATTGGCAAGCTCATGGGCGAAACCAGCGGCAGCGATGGCGTCAGAGTAGACGACAGAGGCACCACCACCAGCGACCATGGTCCAGACACGACCTTGAGCGTTCAACACGGTGAGCTTGAGAGAGGCACCGGTAGAGGCATCAAGCTTCTGGATGTATGCCTCCTCCTTGGTCAAGTCGCGACCGAAAGGTGCGGGCCAGACCATGGGGGGTCCACGGTCAGCCTTGAGAGCAACAGCCGAGCCGTTGACGGCGGGAGAAGGAGCATCACGAGCGATAGCCCATTTGGGACCACACAGGAAGTCGGCGGTCTGGTCAAGCTTGGCAGCCATGTCAAGGTAGTGAACTTCGGCGGGCCCGCCGTTGGCGCCGTCCATAACGACAAGAGGGTTGATTTCAAGGTATGCGACTATTAGATGATCAGCACGAGCGTAGATTGACGTGATACGAACAGCTTACAGTGGAGGTCAACGTAAACAGCGTACAGGCGGATCAAGAAATCGGCAAGGATGTCCTGCTTGGCAGGAGCAACATGGGCGAGAAGGGTGCTAATGAGGACCTCGCGTGTGGGGAACTGGGACTTATATGAGCTCAAGTCGGGTTGATAGGAGCTCGGCTTACCTCCTCTCCGACGGCAATAAGCAGCTTGAGTGCCTTGGCATCAACATCTCCGACGTCAACACCACCCTCGCTGAGGAATCTGTCAGCTTTCGTCCGAAAAGTCCGGCTCAAGCGCCAACGTACTGGGTGAAGAGGATCCAGTCACCCTCACGGGCCGAGTTGATACAAACGTAGTACTCGGTGTCGGCGGGATGAGGAGTGAAAGGCTCAATGATGAAGGTGTTGAGGGTACCAGTGGTCTTCTCAACTGTGACGGGCTTGCCGGCACGCTCTTCGATCCAAGCACCAGTGGTTTCCCACTCTTTGTTGAGGCAGAGGAGACCAGCCTTTCCTCGTCGCTTGATGAGCTGATCAGGCTTGCCGACGAGCTTGGAGGTGAACACCCAGTCGGGGAGACCTTGGCCGGGCTTGATGGGAGGAGAGAGCGCGCCTGTAGCGGGGTCCCTATAAACAGGATACGTCAGTAGGTGTGAGAAGATAAGGCAGCGACGAGGACTTACCATTGGACCTGAGCGACTCGGGCGGGGTTGAACGCAGCGTCGCTGCTTGTGGCGATGGGGGTAGGAGAGCGGTTAAGCCAGTAGGAGACGAGCTGCTTGGCGTCGAACTCGCGGATAGCTAGGTGGTCAGGGTGTTGTCAGTTTCGCTCGCAACGAGCAGCGCAGCACGCATCAGCACTCACCTTTGGTAGACATGGTGACGGAGGGTCAAGTGATACGGGTACGGGAGGTCTAGTGCTGCGAAGCTATCAGCTCCGCTGTGAGACTTGGTCGCGAGAAGCACCTACAGAGTGGACTCTGATTTTACTTTTTCGAGCAGAGAGACGAGAAAAAAGGTGTCGTTAAAAGTAGAATAGAGGTGGGGGGAAGAGAGACGAGACGAGATGTAGAGACGCAGACGTAGGGATAGCCGGGGTAGTAGAGACTATAATAGCCAAGAAGAAGAGAAAGAGGAGAATGGAGTGATGGGTGTTCAACATATACATTCCCATTCCCATTCGTTGCAGCTGTCCAGCGTGTGTCGGACCACCACTGCACCACTGTACGGCTGCTCACTGCAGGAGTGCTCTGTGCGCTCGGATCTCCTGTTCCCCACCACCCTGACACCCAACCAATTTATTTGTCCCCAAAAATCAATCTCTATTATGGTTACTCTAACTGCGGCAATCTCCGCTTTCTACACGTGTTTCGGATTATATTCGTCATTCAGTAAAGTGTATTTTATCCCATCATGGACGCGAGTGGAGGTGGAGGTGATTGCTCGAGACTGATTGTCAATAAATCAATATGAAACAACAATCAACCTGCTTGAATACCACGGCATATATGGCGAATGGCGAAATGGAGGAGATACCCATTGACCCATCTCTGCTAGCAGAAGAAGCAGTGGCCGAAGACGCATTTGAAGCGCGGTCAGAGGCAGGCTCCGACGGCACTAGCAGCCTCAACTCAGGTGGAGTTTCAGAGTACGCCCAGGAAGATGATGAAGCAGAGGAAATAGACGGTGCTCAGGCTGGACCATCAAGAGGTAACGATGATGATGCTGTGTTCGGGTGAGCAAGCTTTCATTACCTCTAGCAGAGTCGATGTGCTGACTCGATTTGACATGCTAGCCGTCTGGCAGGGCTTGTCTCGCGGGCTAGACCTTCGGGATCGTCTGGACCCATTGGCGGACGGGAATTCCAGATGGAGATTGAACTGGCAGACAGCGAGGACTTGCCTCAGACCCAGCGGCGCAGACCTCCCAAGGTGCGATCTACTCACTTCTGTCTCCTGGATGTCGCTGATTCACATCACAGCCGAAGCGCGCGCACAAGCCATCGCACGAGGTGCAGCGTCTTCTCGGACAAGCCAATATGGCGTATATCCAAGGCGACAATGAACAAGCCATGGAGCTCTTTCTCGAGATCCTCCGACATGATCCGTACGTCATGAGTGCGTGGACTACATTGGCCACCCTACACTCGGAGCTAGGCAACACGGAACCTGCAAGACAAATGCGATTCTTCGCTGCTCATCTGGACCACGATGTGCACGCCTGGAAGGAATTGTCGGTCGAATTCAGGTGAACTGTTATCACTGTTCTCCAAGGCGTAATCGAAAACTCACTTTGAGTTTGACATAGGACGATTGGGCAGTGGGAACAATGCGTGTACTGCCTGAGGAAAGCCCTCAAGCTTGAGCCATCGGACGTTACCACTTTGTGGGAGCTGGCCACGATATATCGCCAGCAGGGTCGCAGGTACAAAGTGAGCCGGCCTCTTGCATCATACAAGCTATCCTTTTGGCTGACTGTTCCCGAAGGCTATCGAAGTCTACAAGAAGATGTTGCGGGTCCACGCACCGTTCTCGCATGATTTCAACGTTTTGATGGAGTTTCATTCGTCACTGATCGAGGCCAACCAGCTTACCTTCGCCGCAAAACTCCTCCGCGAGGCATTCGACTATCATGTCGACCACTTTGTCGATCCCTCAGATCAGCCTCGTGAAGGGACACCAAACTCTCTGACGTTAGATCGGCTAGACGATCTGGTTGATCTACTGGTCCAGCTGGATGATCTGGATCAGAGTCTAGAAGTCATCAGGCGAGGTCAAAGGTGGTTCCAAGGTAGAAAAGAACAGAAGAACTGGGACACCATTGAAGATGACCGAGAATATGATCCGCCCGGCACGCAACGGTTTAACGCAGAGACCAAAGAGATGGAGGAGAGCGAGGGGTTCGGCCTAGAAACGAGCTTGAGATACCGACTAGCCATCATCAGGATAAAACTCGGCGACGACGATGAAGCTACCGTAAGTCTCGCTGTCGCGTTTGGCGCCTCTTATTCGAACTGACTGGGGTCGGTTTTGACGGTGCCAGATCCACATCAACGAGGTCCTCGGGCTTGACGTATTGCAGTACCATGCCTATTTCCTTGAAATGGGGAATGCGCTCCTCAAGCGGGAATTATGGGGAAAAGCACTAGAGTGCTATGCGTGCATACAAGAGTGTGAAGAGGTAAACCATTTATCCGCTGGAGGTAGTGGACTGTTTGCTGATTCACTCTTGTACGATTAGCTGCCTGACGACCCTGCACATATCTTTTCTTTGGGTGTATGTCATCACCAAATGAAGAACCTGCATGCGGCCTTGGAGGCACTGCAGTGGGGTACGCGATTTCGTCGTCGCGGACAAGTTTGTTACAAGGACTGACTAGCTGTACAGTCTTCGACAACGATTCGGAGAATCTCGAAGCGCGGCTTCGCCTCGCCACTGTACTTGAGGACCTGGGCAGAAAGACGGAAGCGCTGGACCTGGTCTCTGAGGGTCAGTCCCGCACTTCGAATACTACTCACATAGAGGCGCGCCGGCTGACTTGCTCACGACGACACAGTGATCCGATCTAGAGCTCACCGGGACCGCGACGCCCGCGTCACACAACAGCCACAAGATGGAATGAGCAAGTCCGAGCGAGCGGCCAGCAAGAAATTGACCAAACGCGTTCTGGAAGATCAAATGCGGAGCCAGATGCGTTCACTATGGGAAGTAGTCCAGGAGGCCGAGAAAGGTATAGATGACGGGGATGTGGGGGCTCTGGACAGGTTTATTCAGGCTGCAGGGACAATGATCGAGAATTATCGGATGAACAAGGGTAACTTTACCAAGAGTCGAGTGAGTCGTAACAACTTAATGGCCAACGCTGGCTTGTAATATCCAACGCTGATCATTTTGGGTCGCTTTGTAGGGCGTCGTCCGCGTAGCCAAGACAAAGAAGTCGTCCAGGAAGAACGATATCGATAGCCAAGCACTGGAAATGCAGGATCGGCTCGAGAGGATGCTCGGATGTGAGTGAGATACCAAAATTCGGGTGGACTCTTCGCTGAGTCCTGAGAAACGTAGTCGAGGACGAAGCCCCCGTTGACTCGGGAGGGTACACTGTTTTCCGCCGCACCGAGTTCTACGGCCTCAACTACGAGGAGTGGTTGACCCTGATGGTGAAGGTTAGTCGCGAGTAGAACATATGCGGAGCACAGCAACTGTACTGATGACTCCGCCAGTACTGCTGCGTTTTGATGGTCAAAAATGAGGAGGACATCGCAATGGATATTCTCGAGCATGTCATCTGGTCGGGTTTATTCCACAATCGACGATGCGAGGTAGCTATCCGTTTGACGATTCTGGGTAAGTACCGTCTTCAGCCAGCCGGAGAAGTAATGATGTTGACGTTCATATCGTTTCAGCCTGCGCTATGCGTATGCGCGCCTACGACAAAATCGTGGAGCACTGCCGTCGACTCGCGCAGATGCACCAATTCCGCGTGGACCCGATACTGCTCTTGTTGGGCTGTATAAGCGGTGGCGGTCTTCGTGCTCAAGCGGCATGGGCTACTCCGGGCATACAGGGGTTCATCAGCCGCGAGCTCAAGACCTACGACGACGCAGTGGGCAATGTGCAGAAGCTGCATTATAGCGTGCAGAGTGGCCGGTATGCGCCGAATAAAGGCTTGAGCAAGAGAGAGCGACAGGTGGAGGAGGAAGGTGCAGATGAAGGTGGCGTCACCTTTCTGCTTCAGACCAGAAAAGACGAGGAGGAAGCGCACGAGGTGGAGGAGGACGGGCATGAGCAAGACGACGAGGGAGAGAGAGAGAACGATAAGCCCCAGCTACCAACGAAGGGCTCGCCGTACTTCAACGTGCTGCATGGGTTGCAGATGCTCACGACAAAATCCCATCAGAGCGCTCTGTGTAAGTACCCATCGTTCATTCCATAATACGCATTGTAGCTGATCATGAGCTGCGCTCGTTAGTCTACCTCCTGCGAGCATACGAGCACGATCAGTATGATCCGTTCATATGCCTCTTGATTGCCCAATCATTCTTTGGAAGAGCCATGAACCGTCAATCGGACAACAGGAATTATCAAATGGCCCAGGCATTGGCTTTCCTTGCGCGGTACAGAAAGGTGTCCAAGACCGATGAGGAAAGCACGGAGGAGGTGGAGTACAATTTTGGCAGATGTTTCCATGGCATAGGTGAGTGCGATACGAGACTATCGTGAAGTCGAGATCGCAGTGCGGGAGTAATCATCGGAGCTAACCTGTATTCCATGATCAGGCGTACTTCACCTTGCTGTCGCGCATTACGAACGTGTTCTGACATCAGTGCAAGGCCGGATGGACGCGATGCTCGACGTAGACGATAAAGAGGTGAGTTGATGTATGAAAAGGATATGTCGAGGTGCTATTCGCAGGCTGATGACTTATGGCGTGCGAAAACAGGCTGTTCGCACTAGCTCTTTGGCATATGAAGCGGCACATAATCTGATGTTGATATACCACGCATCGGGCAACAGTGAGCTGGTCAAGGAGAACTCGAGATGGTTGGCGATCTGAGATTGGGTATGTTGTGACTGCACTGCATGGTTGTATATGTACTTTGTGTACTCTGTATGTACGAGTATCGTTATGCATGTTACGGTAAGTGCCATGACCGCATCTCTTGGTGTTGTGGCTGGGGCTGTGAAATGGGAATCCAGGGTAAAGCGGGGCTATTTACGTTTGCGCACTTCTTTGCTTTACACCTTTGCACCGCAGCCACTCACTCGCTCTTTCACTGCATTCTTTTTTTCTTACTAGAGTGTAGGTACCTACACGCTCCGTGCATCTGTTGTGTATCTGTTCTTGTTGGTCAATCACGTAGCAGTTAATACAGGTTGTGAGAACATCAGACATCGGTCAAAAGCGGACCTGAGCAAAGCATGGCCTACGACACGACGCCCGCCTCGCGTCGATCAAAACTGTTCAATTTCGCCTCCCGTCCCTCTCAGACCTACACTCCCAACTCGTCCACTTCTTCTTCGTCTCTTCGACCAATTCGCAACACTGGTACTCATAGTAGACGAGCGTCTACGCCGCAGTCGGTCTTGCAGCCTTTGGCGACGTCGCCCAGCTCCAATCACGGATCTCGGTACGGCTACGGCCACGGGTACAGCGACAGGGATCGCGCAGTGTCCCCCGCGTTCTCGGACCAGATGTCGTCCAACTACCACAATGGCCCGCAGGAGATCGTGACGTACCGGAACGACGATGACCTCGTGCCCCCGGTCGCGCCCTTCGTGCCGGGCGAGAACAACAGCGGGCTCTCGTCCCGCCGCTCCTCGATCTCCTTTGCCGGCGACGTCAAAGACCCGAATATGGGCAACAACACTCGCCCGTCCAGCCTGTCCCTCAACTACGTCCCTGCCAAATTCACCAAGCTCCATTCGCCGGGCGACTGGGCGCATCGTCGCGCCAAAGTCGGCGGAGGAAGAGATGCCTTTGCGCGAGACGCCCAGAGAATGGGCATGCCAGGTACCGTTGACGACGACGAAGGCGTCGTCTTTCAACTTGGGAAAGGCGGTCTGAAGAAGAAGAGTCCCAAGCTCAGGTGGAATCGGTTCAAATGGGTCTTGTTCTTCGCCAACAGTGTTGTAAGTTTAGCTGTCTTCAGTATGGCAATCTACGCTTACCCGCTGACTCGCACCCGCAGCTCATGATATACGGCATGGCAACCCTCGTCTCGGGCATCCTCGTCTGGCTCAATGTCTTCTACCGTTCAGACGTTATTCGCGTGGGAAACAACACCGAATTAATCCGTAAGTCGCCAATCACTTCTGCAGCAACCATCAGCTTTTACTTCTTGCTAACGTTGTTGGTGCCCAGTGTCGACAATCGCCGCTTCCCTCTGCGTCCTGACATCGCTAATAGGCTATGCCGGTATTCTCTTGAATAACCGCGCTTTCTTGGCCGTGTACACGCTATTGCTCTGGATCTGTCTCGCATTCATCGTTACTCCAGGCTACATGACGTACAAGCAGAGGACTTTCAACCTCGAAGGAAAGATCAACGCTCAATGGTCTAGGGATCTAGGTACTAACGGGAGACTGCGGATCCAAGATGCGGTAAGTATCTCCCCGCACTCTTCCTGCTTTCGCTTCGACTTTGTCACTGACATCTCGACTATAGCTCGTATGCTGCGGCTACTTCTCGCCATACGTCGAAGCGACCGTCTCGCCATTATGTTACGCGCGCTCGATCTTACCGGGTTGTAAATCAAAGTACCTCCATCTAGAGCGACACGTCCTCGAGATCTGGTACGCGATATCGTTCGCCCTCGTTCCCGCGCATATCCTCATCATCCTCGCGAGTCTGCTCTGCTCCAACCATATCACCTATCGCTTCGGAAAGGGCTTGACCCCCAAGCGCTACCGATTGGATCTGGGCAGTATGGCCGTTATCATGGACGAGTATGCGAGGTGAGTCGTGTATCCGGTATCTAGTGTCTGGCGGTAGTCATCAAACGAAGAGTAGTTTGGCTGATCATTTCTGTTCTTTTTCGTTGTTCGTAGCCAAATCGCAGCGCAGTATGGACCTGGAGTAGCAGCCGAAGCAATGAACAAATCATCGTCGAACCTCGCCTATCCCGAACTAGACTATGACAATCACAACAACAACAACACGCTGTCCGTACCAGGCTCTCGACGCGATTCATCCACCGCCATATCGTCCGGTATAGCGCCCGCCTACACGACAGCCACGTCACGCAACTCCAACTACGCTGCGCCGGCCTCTGGGCCTCCGCCAGCGTTAGCCTCGGCTTTACCGAGAGGCAGCGCACTGTACGATCCGCGTAGGGATAGCTTCGATACTGCTTCTTTAGGGAGGGGATCGCAGAAGAGGGATAGTATTAGCGACGGACGGTATTTCGACCATGATTCCGGCAGAGCCAATAACGAATCTGTCGTTTCCTTCTCTTCCAACGAGGGGCAGATGCGTCGATAAGTCGATAGAGCTCGTCTGACGATGGAGTATTCAGCATTAGCATAGCCTTTACCTTCATCGACTAGGCAGTAGGCTGGCATCTGTCCACCTTCCCCCTTCTTCCCTCCCACGTATATACATGAAAGACTCTATCACGCTCCACTAGTACTACTATATATGACCACGTTCATGATCGAGACGAAATACCATGTATGGACATTGACTCTGTTCTCATGAACGACGACAAGGCTCTCACTGCCATCGCACTGGCTCCTGTGCTTGCTCGCTTCAAGCGCTGCTGCATACGCTGCATACGGGCATATTCCCTGCCATCTCGTATTATGACTACTATTCCTCGCTATCTGAGTTGATTCTCACAACGCGCATCACCCTCACCACCGCCTCAGCCTATCCCGCTCTCTATAGTCATCCCGCCTATCAAGGGGCGGAGGCTGGTATCGATCACCACCACCTCTGTCAGGGCCATCACCTCTGCCTCGCTCTGGCTCACGAGGACGAGACATGCGTTCGGCTAACTGCAGAGGGGGCGGCGATCGACGTCGATCGTAATCACGATCACGATCTCCTGCCGCATTCCTGCCCGCATCATCTCTGCCCCAGACCCTCTCCCTTGGAAGATCACGTTCTCGGTCCTGACATTGCCATAACGTGATTAGCTCGGTGATCTTTGATCACGGGTCATTCCAGAACGAGTGCCTCTACTCACAGACATAGGGTGCGCAACGTGGTCAGGTCGTCTAGGCCCGCCCATGCCCAATCTCGAAGCAAGATCAGCTGAAGGCACGGACAAATCAGGATAGTACGAATTTCCGCTTCTTCTGGGCGGGGAAGTCATCCTCGGGCCTGGTCGCGAAGACCGCGGGGGTGAGAGAGGTCGTCGGATAGGTGATAAGGGACGACGCATGGGTGAAGGCGGTCGTCGCATGTCCCTTGGTCTCTCGCGATCGCGGAAGTCTCGCGGGGGACCGCCAATCCGAGCGTCCAACGGCTGTCGGGGTGGACTCTGACCACGGGCATCAGGACGATAGCTGTCATACCCACCCGGGGGTCTGGGCGGTCCAGAATTGGTCGGTCCCGCGCGATCGCTCATAGGGGGAGGTCCACTGCGTCTCGCGTCCCGCGAGGCGTACATGTTCGGCTTTGTCTCTGGCGCACGCTTGCGTTCTTCCTCATCTCGCTTCTTCTTTGCTGCAGTCTCTCCTTCAGCTTTGCGTCTTTCTTCCGCCTCTTCTCTCTCAAGCTTGGCTTCTTCTTCTTGAACCTGCTTGAGTACCTCTTGGGCTTTTCGAGCCTCCTCTTTCAGGCGAGCCCGCTTGGCGTCGGCAGACTCTGCTGTAACGTGGGAAGAGGCTGAAGCGGGGACTGCGGGTTTCGCGGATGGTAAATCTTTGTTTGAATTACTAGGGGTCGAACGATCAGAATTGGCAGCGTTTCCGGCACCCCAACGATTCGTAGCAAGAGGAGCAGAATTGGGGCCCTGGTCATGTCGAGGCGCGGCAGGTGTCGATGCTGGTACGTCGCGCGGAGGTGACCGCCGTTGCACAGGGCGGGAGCGCTTCGCATGAGGAATCAGCGTTAGAGTCGTGCCAGTCTTCTTACAAGTGAAAAACTCACATCATCCGGGCGAGGCGGGAGTCTATTGAACGGACGCGAATGTGAATCCTGCTCGCGAGCCGAAGGGCCGGTCGGGAGGTCCGAATAACGGGATCGAGGCGGTGAGTAAGGTGGCCTGTCCAAGCCAGCTCGACGAGGCTCTTGCGGAATGGCTGATCGAGGTGGACTTCGTTGTCCTGCGCAGTTGCACGAAAAATTCGGTAATATAAGCGGAGGCCTCTCAGGTGCACACGAAACGAGCCAGGCGCGGAGGAGTGAAGGCTTTGTAGCGCTTGATGCGTGCCAATGTCAACCCGTCAATTGGCAACGACCGGAAATACCACATCATGGCCCTGTCGCGAATACTTTTGGCCGACGAACGACAATAGACGGTGCAAGGTGTGCAGGTGCCGTAAAGAGACTTGAGAATTTGGGACGTCAACGTACTTTGGGAATTGTGAGGCGCCGACATAGGTGCTGTGGGCCGTCCGTCGCCTGTCTTGAATCTCTTCGACTCGTTCGACGCATCTGAAGGAGGAGGACTACGCTGACGGCGTCTATCTGATTCTCGCGGTCGATCCTGAGCGCTGTCGCGGTCGCGGGGACGGTCACGCCCGACATCGCGACTCCGCTCATTATTGTTCCTGCTTGTTCCTGTGGAATTAGATGAGGGACCAGTAGCGGGAGCTTGGGCCCGGCGGGCAGCGTAAGCTGAGGCGATTGGATCGGCAGCGAGAGCTGGCTTAGAGTCTCGCTGACTCTCGCGCTCGCGAGTGGCCGCGCTAGACGCTGCTGGGCCCGTAGGGATCTTCTTCTTCTCTTCCGTCGACACTTGGCCCACCTCGGATTTTGGCTCTGAAGCAGCGCTCTGTGCGACGGGTGCGGCAGAAGCAGCAGCGGAAGCAGCGGCAGCAGGTGCAACACTATTAGCAGGTTCCTTGGCCGCAGGCTTAGGAGCGACAGCGGGAAGCGTAGGCGATGTTTGGAGAGGGGTGTCGGCTGTTGGCCGTTCCCATACCAACGTCTTCGTCGCTATATGCTGGTAGAATAGACGTCGATGTTGCTTGGACATGTGAGCGACCCAGCCTTCAGGCAAGGGTACTTCGTCCGTCGATTGTGCTGTAGTAGTATTTACGGTAGTATCCTGCTGCGCCTGAGCCTGTATGTCGGTGAAGGTAAACGGGAAGAGACACGCGCCGAACGTCAAACCATGTTCATGTCTATGTCTCGAGTGCAAAAGATGCGCGAGGCATGACTCGCCTGAATGTCGGGCTGGCTCCTCGCAGCGTCGTCGCCGTCTCCGTACTTGGCAGCACTGTCGTCTTCAGCCGTAGCTTGTGACGCGGTATGCTGGGTAGAGTCAGACCGAGTTCCAGAGGGCGTCTTGCTCGCGGCTCGAGGACCGGTGGGTAAGTTCGCCGAGCGCCTTGGGCCCGAGGGAGGAGCTTTGGTCGTTGATGAGGCGGATGAGGCGGAAGGACCTGTAGGTGTGGGTTTCCCGTTCTTGCGCGGCGACGACGGTCGAGCTGGTTCGGCTGCGGTGGAAGGTCAGCTCGGGAACAGCGTCATGACTGGGCACCATGGCTCACCATCCGCATCCACGTCAATCCCTAGATCAAGAACGTCGTCCGCCTCCGCCGCGCTGATACTTGACACAACAGCCGTCGCGCCGCGCCACGCATCGTCGACGTCGAGCGTATCGTCAAATCCCCAGTCTACCTCTTCGTCTGCCATGTTGGATTGGCAGTGCGCAAATGTCGAGTGGTATACACGAGTCGTCAAGAAAGTGACGGAAAAGCACGCAAGGATGTCCAGCAAGTTAATGTCAATGTCACAGAATGGACAAAACCAGAAGTGACTCATGATGTACTTTATCTCTGCCCCCACTTTGTCACCGTGGTGGAGGTGGATCAACTTATTTTCCACCTTGTGATTCCTGCTACTCGTAGACGTGCTCATCATATTCGACTCTCACTCGGTATCTCGATAACCTGTTACTCTACATACCTGACCTTCTCACTCGCAGAGCAAGGCACGATACAAAAAGCAAGACGAGATGGCCCCTCTCACTCACCCAGACTGGCTGCAGCCATACCTCGCCGCCCACCCAGCACAGGCCGGCCCGCTCTTAACGACAATATACGATTTATCGCTCTGTGCGTAGTGTTCTGTCGTCTCCGATGTATCTTTGGACATAGTATTGAACGCAGCTGACACATGGTATAGCTGTCGGATGGCAGGATCTGCGTCTTGTTAGTCTCACCGGAGAAGCGAAGGAATGGGTCGTGCTCGTGGGCCATAAACGGAGAGAGGTGCGCCACGTCCCTCCACCTCTCCATCTCAGTGTCATTACGACTATCACTTGACCTACTATATGCTGATCTGTACATCTGTTATTTCGTATTCGTAAACGTAGGACCCCCTAAGACCCGTCCTGCCTATCCCACTACACACCACCTCCCTCCGCCCTTCAGCCCTGAAAGCAATCTACGCCGCGCTGGCCACCCTCTCTGTGGAGGACTTACCAGCCCCTTTCCCGCCTCTCGCACCATCCGTCGACGAGCTGCGGGAGAAGATCTCGAAAGCGCCCGTTAGCCATATCGACAATGAGGCCTCAGGAGAGGCAGGGGCAGAGGCAGAGGGGGAAACGCAACCGGCCTTCGATCCCGATACGCTGTACATGGCGATTGTCACGGACGATTCTACCGTCGTCTACTATAAGCTCGCAAAAGGAATCAAGAAGCCGGCTGATGTTCCTGATGAATGAGCACGGAGTGGGGCTTGGATGGAGAAACATGTAGGTGTACCTGGTTTCATGGGAGAAGGGGACAGCGCAGAACCCTGCGAAACGCCGGTAGCGCACAGCAACAGACAGACATGGGACGCACCGATGTCCAGTCGCGCCATCTCGACTTTGTCAAGCTCTCCGCGATTTGCCTATCTTGCCGGCGCTGGTTCGTCCTGTACATCGTCAATCAACCAAAGGCCCCATCCACATGACGATATGTGGTGCCATTGGTGCACAACGACAAAGAGCACACGCTCCTGATGATTCAGCTGTTCGACTGTCTCACGCGAATCGCCGTATATAAACAAACAGGAATGCATAGCATTGATTTTCGCATCTATGATCATGATAATAGCACTGCACATTGACTTTTTCTACATATATATAAACTTCTGACAAGACTACCCCCTTCTTTACGCCTTGGCGTTAGCCTCGGCAGTCAACTTGGCCTGCCTGACTAAGCCTTCGGGCGCATCGCCACGGGGCATGTAGACTTCGATCAGCCTGAGCTTGTCGGGCTTGTTGAATGCCTCATCGTTCAAAAGCTTGTTGAACTCCTCGGGAGTGTTGACAACAAGACTCTCGTAGGGTGTCGTGCCCTTCTTTCCAGCAAGGAAGGGGAGCAGAAGCTGGTGGTCGTACGACTGGATGTCGTTGTACTCTGCTGCCCAGCCGTGGATTTGACGCTCGATCTCGTATCCGTCGTTGTTGAGCACGAAGAGGTATGGGTGGACTCCACGACGCAACATGGTGCCGATCTCTTGGAGAGTCTGAGAAAGGCGAAGGCGAGCAATCGTCAGCTATTGTGCAGGCTAGACTCCAACCTGGACAGGATCGACTCACGAGCTGCAATGATCCGTCGCCGACGAAAAGGGCAACGCGTCGGTTCCTGCCATCCTCCTTGGCGCCGATTGCTGCACCAAGCGCAGCACCAACAGACCAGCCGATGGAGCCCCAAAGGATTTGGGAGATGTAGGTCGAGTGAGATGGGAGCAGAACGTTGGTAAGACCGAATGAAGATGTACCAGTCTCGGTGATGATGATGTCTGGTCGTATGAATCAGCCACAGCCCCATGAACCTGAAAGGCACTGCAACGATGAACTCACCGTCATCCGCGAACCACTTGCCCAACCTAGGCCACAACCATTCGTGCTTGATCTCGGTACCCTTGGGCTCCGGTACGACACCCTCGGCCCGACCGCCGTCGAGCTTGGCTTGAGCACTCTCGCCGGCTACAGGCGAACCAGAGCGAGAGGTAATAGCCTGGAAAGCTGGGACCAGGAGAGGCAAGACGTGACGGAGATCGGTCGTGGGGAAAGTAGCGTATCCGATGTTGGTGGTGAAGGAGTGGAGCTCGATAGCGATCTTAGGGTCAATCCCGACGGAGAAGGAGCCGGAGCTGGAAGGGTCAATCAGCATTGAGATTCCACCATGTGAAGTGGAAGTAGACTCACTTGAAGTCACTTTTGAGCGCGCCGACATAAAGCACAAAGTCGGCGCTCTCAACCTCCTCGCGAACGGCAGGAAGGGAGTTTGCACCAGCGTAGCATCCTCCGAAGAGTGGGTGATGCTCGTCCATCAAAGCCTTGCCCATGGGAGCTAGATGATCGCAGGTCAGCTCGGCCGAAAATTGCGAATGAAGGAAATATGGCTTACTCTCGAAGAATCTGATGTTGCTACCCTCCACAAGCTTCCTGACCTCGCCTGCCATGCCGAATCGTCCAGCACAAGCGTCCACAAGCACGACAGGCTTCTTGGCAGCCTTGAAACGAGCGGTGATCTCGTCAACGACATGAGCAGTGACGTCCTCCCATGGTGGCGCAGAGGGGGCTTGGACAGCGGCTGTGCTGACAGTGTTGGGTGCTGTGACCGAAGACTCATTGGGCAACGATGCCGCTACTGACTCAGGGGGAGGTGCCGAGTGAGGGTGAGGCTGCGCAGGGGTTCAGCACATAATCACTGGGCGGAAACTTCATTGCAAGCTCACGGGTAAGTCCTTGAGGCCCGCAGAGGATACCTTGGCTTCAAACGCGTCCGTAGGGATCTCGATGTAACCAGGTCGGCACTGCTCCAAGACGTCGACCAAAGTCTTGTCGAAAGCCTCGGTCCAGGTAGTGTCGGTCTTTGGGTCTATGTCGTTAAGTAATGCCTGGGAGCATGAGATTGGCGCGGACATCTGCGCAAAGGCGGTGAAGGAGTTGGGAAGGTTGAGGGTGTGGTGCAGAAGAGAGTTCTTGGCCTGAAGGGCCCTGCTTGGGGCGCCAACGATGTGAAGGACTGGGACTCGCTCAGCAAGGGCACCAGCAATGCCGCTACAAAGTATTGGACATCAGCATCAGTGGGCTGATAACGTGTCGCGACACCATGATCTACACTCACCAAAGGGCAGAAAGCTCTCCGACACCAAAGGTGGTGATGATCACGGCAAGTGTGCCTTTGATTCTGGCGTAGCCGTCGGCTGCGTACGCAGCATTGAGCTCGTTGGCATTGCCGACCCATTTGATATCAGGGTCTTCCTCGATGTAGTCGAGACTGCGGGGGAAGGACGCGGATCAGTGGCTGTAATGCGGAAGAGATACACGTTGTGACACTCACAGACGAAGGTTGAAGTCTCCTGGGACACCGAAGACCTATTTGCAGACGTGTCAGCCAAGTATCTAAATGCAGTGGGAGACCAGTGTATGCCATCGGCCGAGAGTGATGAGAGAGTGGAGGGGGGCTATGACGAGTGCTGCTTTGGTTGTACACTTACGTTCTTGACGCCGCACTGCTTCAGTCGTTCTACGACATAAGTCGCAAAGTCGATCTGCTCAGACATGGTGGTTGTTTTGTTGTTGGTTGGTTTGGGGGGAAGGTGTTCTTGTGGGAATGTGGGGTTGTGAATGGATCGAGAAGAGAAGTGGGATGGATGGTGTGAATTTATAGCCTTATGTCAGTCGGAAAAGGGAGACGTCTGTTGAGCTGTTACCCGCGTACCAACAATGATATCACGATCCGTTCCGACCTCCACCGCACTATTAATACTGTTTTACTTTCCCACGGTCTCGTTTCCAGCTCAAGCGAGGGGAACGACGGGTGGCGTCGCTATACCACAAAAACAAAGGAGTGGGATCGGGTACACTCGTCAAGCACCACGAGAAACGTTAGTACCAGCGCAGCAGCACTGGTGGGACGCTAGGCAGAGCCGCTTTCCGTCCCGTTTCCTGCTGCATGAGCCCTCATGCGGCACTGGTAGCCGTTGCCGCAATTATACGAGAAACGAAAAACGATAAAAACGCTACGAGTGAGATTATCCGTCACCCGTTACTCCGTCGGGCGAAACAGCATTATCAGCCTGAACGGTCACCGACATGCCATGATACATTTTCAGGCTCACTCGTGACTCGGGCATTCCGGGATTCAAGGCACAGGAGCATGCGGATTTCTTGGCGATATCCGCCAAAGATTACAAGTGTTCAGTACGAGTACTGCTTGTGAGTATCGTGAGTATGGTATGTGCGGTCTGTGCGGGGATCGTTGTTCGGGCTTAGGACGTGATTTGCCCGAGCAAGTGTATGAGACGAGAGCTGTGATACCTGATACCTTTAATCACTCCACTCGAGTACACGTATACGCTTCTGATCTGATCTAATCACCGATTTCGGACCCCGTTTCCCGCTCTTCTCGGCGTAACGGGCTTCGTTCGGTGACCTTTTCTCCACCAGAAACAATCATTCAGTCAATCACCTGGAATCAAATGATGTAGAAGGTCCCCGGACGCATTTTTTAATGATTGCCTTGCAGCTTGATCTTGACAAGCAACATCGATCGTTATCAGTATCAGCTATCTCCTCAAGTAAGCCAGAGAGATCTGAAGGGCTCGTCGTCTCCTCTGCACCGCTTCTCGCCTAGCGTCATGCGGTTCCTCTTCCTCTTCTTGCTGTTACTCAGTCCGCTCACTCGAGGCGAGACGTCTACGCCGAACACAGGCGACCAGATCCAGGCATTTACCTTCGGCTTCACGACATCCAATCTCGTTCTGCCCATAGCGTACACCTGCCCCACGCCTCTCACACTCACGCAGTTGACGACGACCAATGCAGCGACGGACGACCCCGCCTCGCCTTATACTATGGTCATGCTAGTCCATGAGCAGTTGATAGACGGCGCGGGGATTCAGTATGAGAGGATCTATACGGCGAGTCTCAATGTGGGCGATATGAGCCGGACTCAGAGTATTAGTCATCCATGGGGGAACGGTACGCAGGTGAGCACTCGCGGACGACTTCAAAGTCTGATCGTGGAGCTGTCGATGAAGCATCTAACGCCTGATACTCAGTTCATCGCATGCATCTGGGGAAGCAACGGGGCATCTGGCGGATGTCAAGTACGTACTGTACCCTCACATGTTGAACATCTCTCTGCTCACGTCTATCCCTCAGGACCTGATCACCGTCGTCCCCTCCGCCAACCTCACGGCAGAAGCGTACGAGAATACCTCGTCCACTTGTCGCACACCCGATGTGCTCGAGTCATGGGTAACGCCCGCGAACGAAACGCTCGAGGTGGAGGTCACCGGTGCCACCGGCCAAGTCTCGGAGAACGCATGGCCCGCTTCATGTGAGTGACCGAGAGCCCGTTCCGTAACCATTTGCGTTCCGCTGATGTGGCGCTTTGCCTTTCATTGCACAGGCAGCGACCTCAAGTTCACCCCCAAGAACGGCACCGCCCCGTACACGCTTCTTATTGCTCCTGCCGCCCACCCGCCAGTCAACGTCACGTCCGGCTCAGCTGCAGACAACTCGATGAACTACACCGTCCGCCTCACGCATGGACAGGCCTTTATGGCTGCGATATACGACTCGGCGGGGAACAGCTGGGCTGTCGGGCCATTCCATGCTGGGACGACTAACGATTTGTCTTGTCTTGCGGTCGCGACTGGACAGGAGGTGTCTGCCGAGTCGAGTGGATTTGGGATAGGAGAGTTTGTCGGTGGAGTCGTGGGGGCCTTTGCGGTCGGTGCGCTGGGAGCGATAATACTGATGTGGTTATTGAGCAAACGAAGAACGACCAAGCGGGTGAGTTTGATATACCGTCCGCTTGTACTCGAGTCAAGCTGAACCTACCGATTGACCGTGCGCAGACCGAGTATGAAGAAGACCTTTACGCCAATCCTCGAGCCGCATCATACCACAAAACTTCAGATTCGATCTATGGTAAGCCCATGGTGGACTCACCACGAACCGAATTCGATACCCCTGCAACGCTGTACGACCCACACGTACCAGGTCCTTACGACGCCTATCCCCAACCGCCACTTAATAGTACCTTTGCTTCATCGCACGCACAAGGGGATCCATTCTCTCCTCCATCCTTGCGCGGCGGAGAAAGTGGCGACAGCCGTGCGGATCCGCCTTACCCGCGCAACGGCGATCGCCCGGACGGATACTACGATGGAATTGCTCTAGCGGACTTTCACCCGACTACTTCCCCCGGACCACCTAGGAGCATCGCGTCCGGCCGCACAGCCCCGCTCTCCCCTCGTATCCTGGGCCATCAGCACGAGACATCGCGCGATTCCCTCCTGTCAGCCCATCAAAGTCCAGAGCGCGAGCGAGAAATCAAGGCGCAGCGCAACTCGGCCTCTGCGAAGTCGAATACCCGACGGAGCTTCGGGTCTCTACCATTGCTGGGTTCTGAATCACCAAGGGAAGGGAGAGAAGGGTCGATCCACTCTTTACCATCGGACAGGAATTGGAGACAAGAGAGACAAGACTCGCCCGTCTCCCCCGCCCTTTCAGATCATCGAGTAGGATTGGCTCGTAACGTCTACGTCGTCCACTCCGACGCAGCGGGCGGCGACGTCCACATCCAACTACCAGAAGAAGGAGCGAACGTCATCGAGCTTCCACCAAACTACAGATCGACACCCTCACCCCGACCGCGTTCCCTGCCCAGCCCGCAATTACCGGACGGCGCAATCGACAGACGCGATTACTTTTCCGCCATCAGCGCCAGTGCGAGGACGTCTTCGCCGTCAGAAAGTCAACAGCAGAGGTTCAGTATGCCGTATGCCCAGCTCGAACCGACGAGGTCCAGAGGCAGCGGGATAAGTAATTTCGATTCGCCCGTTCATGAAGAAGAACTAAGAGCGAGGGCTCAGGCGGCTATGAGGGAGAAAGATAGAGTGCTGGGTCTGACTTGATCGCGCACAGCGAAAACTGCGTGGAAAAACGCCTCAGGCAAGTGATTTAGAGTGGGATAATGGACAATCTTACATTCAAGATATTTTGGACAATGGGCAGAGTTTGACAAGATCAGCATTGATGATGGCGGTCGTCGATATCTGTTGTATATAACAGTGCATCTCATTCCCGATAGTGTACTAGTAGATGAAACAGCACAGTCGCTATGTACATAGTACGATCTGCATCTCATGATGGTACACGTCCTGTAGGAATAAACGTGTGCGGCTGCATACGATCAAGACCTGGCGGGTCCTCGGATAGGATGTTGTCAGGACGACTCGAGCAAATTCGAGGTCAGACCCCATTGAGAGACTACCATTTCTCGACATCAGGTCTGCACGAAGAGGGATCAGCCACGTAATCATCTACAGCGAGCTGCAGCAAAGACAGCTACAGTACTAGGTACCGCGAATTGGACGTCTCCGCTCGAGGATGACTCACCTGACGTCGAGCTCTTGAGTCCAGGCGGAACGAGGCTGGTCAATGACAGCCAAGTATGTCTTTGCGATATCGTCGGGTTTGAGGCGCTGCGTGTTAATCTCAAATGATCAGCACAAGCCAAGCACTTGAGCGACGCGACTAACCTTGCCCTCCTCATCAGGCCCCATGAACTGCTGGAGGCCCGGGGTATCAATCATTCCATCAATAATCACATGCGCGACATGTACGCCCTTCGGCCCAAATTCCTTAGCTAGGGATTGACTGAGAGATCGTCTGGCGAATAACCCAGCAGATAGGACCGAGAACTGCGCGCCGCCGCGGAGTGCGGCTGTGGCTCCTGTGAACAGAAGGGTGCCCCGGGCGCCGGTTTTGGCGTCGGGGGTGTTGGTGAGAAATAGGGGGATTAGGTGTTGGGAGAGGTTGAATCCTGCCACGCTACGGTATCGGGATCGGCTCTGAAACGAGTACTATCCCCTGATACAGAGACCGACTGGTCGTCCGCGTCTTTGCTACCTGTTCAGCAAATATGGAACTACACTCACACGGCAGATTCCAGACTGTCCCTTAGATCCTGCTCGGACTTATCGAGAAAGCCCCCCGGCTTGAACGCCGAATTGCTATTCACCACACCGACGTCAATCTTCCCCTCTGGCCAGGTCTCTCTCAGCTTCCCAAAGGCGCGCTTGAGACTTTCAGTCGAACCATCGGACGATTCCGCCAAGATCTGATCTTGGGGTATGGAGGAGGGCAAATTGAGACTTGGCAGGGAAGCAGGCAGTGAGCGGGACAGCAGGAACAAGCTGTGCGTCGGAGCGAGAGCGGCAGCGAGGGACGTGGAGAGGCCTGGGCCCATACCGAATATACATGCGATTCGCTGGCGGGTCATCTTGCTTGCGATCGTCTTGCGTCGGTGTGGTGTTGCGCTCTTGCTGAGTAATCAGGTAGATGAGTCTAATCTTGCGGCAGTGTTTTTCTGGTGCCAATATCGAGTGTGTGGTCGATCCGGGAGAGCAAGACAGGTTGTATCTCGAGCAGGGGCAGGGACCAGTTTTGTGCTTATACAGGCCGTTTTATACATATAGCATGAACACCCTTGTCTTTGTCTCTGCGAACGAACATTGTCGCTATCCGTCTCGTAGATCTCGTTCCTCGTTCGTCATCGCGGTTTCCGACGCGGTGCCCCGCATCACTCGGTAATCTCGCGTAGCACCGAGATTGACTTCAGAGGTGCGTTCTAAAATCACCGAAAGCGATCTCCCAGAGCTCATCCTACCAACGAATAGCTCGAGCTGACAGGCTGGACCGATAGCGCTGCTTCCTAAGATCGGATTACGAGAATCATACACCCAGCCCTCAGTCGTGCGATGCCCGCTGCCCCCACCCTTCTGACCCCGTACGGGTATTCTTCCGGAACTTGTGGGTATTGTACTGCTTCTGGGACGAGGAGTAAAAGGAAGAGTTCGAGCAAGTATGGCAGTGAGTCTGATTCAGCTTGTTACTGGTTGCTCGGCGTACAGCGTACAGCTCTGTCTGCACTCATTTCTATTGCATATTCGACGCGGACGAAGTGCTGATTGGTTCGTCGTAGTGGTCACCGAGCAGATGACTCCGAGGGTGAGCGAAAACAACCGCCATCTCTGATATATCCCACGGGTCTCGACCGTCACAGTAGTGTTCATACAGCTGATTGGTTTCTGGCAGTTTTACCAAGATCTTGTCGATAGGGGATGGCGTCGATCAGGCGACTACGTGTATCAGTAAGCCCACATTCCCCGCCCCTAACTCCATAAACTGGGCTGAGAAGCGCAAAGCCCCGACATGGCCCGCACGTGCTGTCCGCAATACACTTTACGACTTGACGCTATCAACTTCAAGCCGGAGAAGAAACATAGACAGGTCGTTAATCGCTTCAACCGATTCCTCGAGACGGGTGCGAAACCAGGTGAAAACGCTGAGCAGGGATCGCACGAGGATCAGGCTCAAGGCTCGGGAGCGGGCAGTCAGACAGTCTCTGATGGAAGCAAGGGGGGAGGGCACTTTGGGAAGAAGGCCAAGGGCAAAGCTCGCGAGAACGCTATCTCTCTCGACCCGGTCGAAGCGCTTCACGCATTCGAAATTGGCTTGGGGGGGGATAGCCGTACGGCCGTACATCGCTTCGAGGTGTGTTCCTACTCCTATTCCTGCATTCATTTCGAGCATCCGTAGCACACACAAACGCTGATGAGGTGTGACAGACGCAGCTGGTACCTGCCAAAGCGACCAAAGAGACTTTTGAATTGTATAAGAGGTATCAGGTCGCAGTGCACAAAGACCCGCCAGGGGATGTCAGTATGAGAGGGTACGAGCGGTTTCTGTGTTCCAAAACGCTTGTCGTGAGTCCGCTCTCTATATAAATCATGTTCAAGAGCAGCTGAGTGTAGACTGACAGGAAGTGTTATGCGCAGGAAACGCCGATAGTGTATGCGCAAGGCCAGAAGACGGATCACCTCCCGGGGACTTACGGAACGTACCACCTATGTAAGTCCGTCATGCCCGTATGTGCTGCAACACCAGCCTCAGCCATGTCTCGCATCTACGTGAAGCCCCGTGCTCACATTGAGCAAACAGTATATCGGATAGACGGCAAACTCGTGGGGATCTCAGTGATTGACATCCTGCCCTCGTGCGTGAGCAGCGTATATTTCATCTGGGATCCGAAGTATGCGTGGGCGAGTATGGGCAAGGTTTCGGCTCTGTACGAATTAGGCTTGGTGCGGCGGATGGCTCAAGCTGGTGCGCAGGGTATGGGGTGGCTGTACATGGGTCAGTCGGGCTTGTCTCCCTCAACAGCATCTTTGTGTCGCTGATAGTTGTCGCGATACAGGTTATTGGATACCGGATTGTCAGAAGATGCGATACAAGTCGGACTATTCGCCGTCGTACCTCCTCGATCCGGTAAGTGGGCTGTCAGTTCTATATTCTCGCTGTTCGCCTTTCTCCATTGATAGGCAGTTCGGTTGTTGAGATGTTGACATCTTGTGTTGTAGGGAACAAACGTTTTCCACCCCCTAGACTCGAAGCTCGATGCGTACCTCACAGCTCATCCGAGGGGATATCGGCCTTTCGTGGACATTGTCAGGCATACGACGCCGACGACGGGATTCACAAAATCGAGCAGTGACGAGACAATAGACGCCGAGATGAAGGAGGACGTCCAATCGCCACAGAATGATGATTTGAGCGACGAAGAAGCGGACGAAGAGGACGATGAAATCCCATCAACATGGCCCACACCCGCTCCACCTAGCTTCGCAGAACCCTCCTCATTCGCAGAAGACCAGATTGAGTCATTGCTGGTCCTGATGTCGAAAGCATCGTTCTTGTCCAAACGACAGGTATATCAAGTGGCCGTAAGTCGTCTCACTCTCTCCACTCTCATCACTCTTATGACTATTTCTTCGAAGTCAAATCTCGCCACATCGTATATGTATGTTAACATTTGCGTTGTCTGCATAGGATCTGAGCTTCAGGAATGAGCAGAGCGTCAAGAGTGAGATCAGGGAGTTTCTGGCTGCTGTAGGCGCAGCATACGTTGCTAGTGCCAATAACGTTGAGCCCGGAGTGGGCATGGAGCGGAAGGCGATCTTGTATTTCGGCTAGTCCATTCGCAGCATGATGTAAGCATATGTGGATTTTCATTTGTATAGCTATTCATATGCGCCTGGTCCCACCGTTATGTAGATGTGAGATCTGCTGCTCGACATGCTTCCGCTGCGGCCGCCGCTGCCGCTTCTTCCGTTGCTGTAAGAAGATGCGGAAGGGGCGCCACAGTCTCGGAATCAGATTTGCGTTGTAGAGGGACGCGCCACGCGAGCTTGTGGACCGTTTGCAACACTCGGGCAAAAGACAAAAGTGCTACGTAAACAGCTCGTAGCTCCAGACCTCTCCCAACTAGACACAGACGACCGAAGTACTCCCATTAGTACCAGCAAGCACACGCAGCAGTGAGCTATAGCATAGCTGCAAGACCGGCAAAGTGTCATCCATCCGCCTGCGCCCACGCACAATGGCCACGCCCCTCCTCCCCCTCTCCGGCTCCGGCAGTCCGAATCCCAGTATATTAGGTGGTGGCATGGGCGGTATGGGCATGGGAGCAGGAGGCAGCCGACCCAGTGTTTCTGGAGCGAGTATCTACTCGACCAGTTCTCGTCGGGGCACGGGATTATGGGATGATGGGTTCGGTGCAGGAGGAGGAATGGGTATGGGGGATGAGTTCAGTTCGAGAGGCCGCGGACTGCCTTTGGTCTTTAGGCGTTTGACCAAGTTTCGGAGTATGGTTAGTCGCCAGTCCATTTCACGTGGATAAGCAAGAGTAGTCTCAACTCAGCTGATCATGAACAATTCGACCCTCGCAGGACTTCGAGCTCGCTTTCTGGCAGTTGACCTACCTCGTCGTCGCTCCGCGGAGAGTGTACAAGCAGACATATCATCAGTGAGTCGTGTTCTAAGCTTAGGATTTCCAGCCTCTGGTCCGCTTTATGAGTCAAGCCGCTGATCGTTGCGTACTTGCAGCAAGCAAACGAAGAATGTATGGGCGCGAGATGAGTGAGTGCTGTGACGCGCTGGCCGGTGTTGCGTTCTATGGCACCTGCGCTAAGCGGTACTATCGCACTCGGAAGGGCAGGACGCCAGCTGACAGCGCTTTATATAGCCCCGCAATGCTCATCCTGATCGCCGGTTTACTGGCAGGTGAACCAATCACACCGTTCAATCTCAGTATCGCTAGGAAAGCTGACGAATAACACCTGCCATCTCGTCTCTACTCGTGATTCATCCGCAACCCCGCCTACAGCCGCCGGCATTGCCTGGTCCCTGGTCTACCGCCTGACACCCCTCCGAACCCTCTCCATAATCCTCCTAATGATCTTCCGGGATTTCCTTCTCTCGTCCTTCGTGACAGCTCTGGTGCTGTACACAATATCCAATCGACTCCTCCTCCTTCCCTCCGCCCCGCAAGCTTCCACCGTCGATAATCGCGTTGAGTTCAGCTACGCGTTCGACGTCGCGGTCAATTCCTTCTTCCCTGCTTTCCTCACTACGTATGTGGCGCTCCTACCCCTCGCTGCGCTTGTCGTTAGAGACAATTGGGTCTGTCTGTGGGTCGGAAAGTGAGTCGAGCTTCGCTTCACTCTTTGGCTGGAGTTTGAGTAAACAGCATCAAATGAAGCACTGGGCTGATCAGGCGCTCGTATCTTCTTAGCACTCTCTTCCTGATTGCGGGAGTACAATACGTCTACATAACATACTTGGGCTACGCTGCGCTACCATTCGTAGCGCGCTCAGAGCTGTTGTTGTCGCCTTTACTTCCAATCTTCGGCGGGTGAGCCAAGCTGTCTCTCTCGGACTGAAGCTGGACTATCTTTCATACATGGTGGAAAGCTGATGCATGATTGCCCCAGGTACCTGCTCAGCTTACTCGGCTTCAATATCGCTAAACATGCTTTGGAGCTGTACTTCGGTCAAGCGTGGCGGTAGATCATGTAGATGTGTCAATTTGACATAGAGAATCCGCTTTAACGAAGCCTCTTCAGAGAAAGATAAGCGAAAGCGCTGGCTGAGAAGAGCAGTGAACAGTGGACGATGGATAGTTATCAGTCGCGAGTGGACAGACAATGAAGAGATCATAGTCGCATCAAAGGGATATCATCAGTAGAACCATATTAGATCCGGGGCACGTGTCCATATACAGGTACGGGTATGCATATGCATATGGAAAAGGACACGAGTTACGCGGGAGAGGAGCGCGGTGCGGTGCGGTGCGGTGCCAAGTCAAGTCACGATAGCAGCTTTCGAGTGATACAGTACAAAGTGGATTATGGCCTGCACCCTTGTTCCTCGTCTACGCTCCCGTGAATACAAGAACGAGTGACATAAGCCTTTCCCTGATAACGGATACGAGGAGCGATATGGCGTGCAATTTCCTGATATCCTGATGTCCTGTTGTCTATGTCTTCGGACAGTCAAGCCAACGTTCTTCCTGGCGATGCACAGTACAGTGCGTTTGTACGTGGTACGAGGCGAGCTGTCTCACTCGTTCAAGCCTACATGCATCCGATTGTAAACCCATAGACTGACATACAGAGCTTGAGCAGAGACAACAATAATAGTAGTGGTAGAGTGGTAGACGGTATAATTAGAGTTTGTCTTTTGTGCTCTGTTTTTTTGAATAAACAAATCCAAGTCGCATTCAATCTAGTACCACCTCCCACTCGCCCTTTCTCTCTTTCTTCTTGCGTCCTTCCTCTTACCTCTCCATCTCCTCACCTCCTCAACTCTCCGCCGAGATCTAGCCAGAGCGCTGCATCACACTTTCCTGCAGCCTCTTGAACAGGACGTAGGACGGACTGGCGATCACCTTTCCGACAGATATCAACACTAGCTTCGGTACTAGCTCGACAACGTTGTCGAACTACGCGTTTCGTTTCCCACATTCCTTTCATCGGCTTGCATTGTATCACCTGCTCCAGCTAGACCATCATATTAGACGGGCGGATCGACGCTCTTTTACAACTACTTGGTCCTCCACACTCGTTTAACCGCGTGATCATCAACATCTCATCATCACTCTTTGTGTATCCGGACACAGCTCGGCCATCTCATTTACGCCACTCCCGACGACCCCGGCTTGGCTCAGCGCATATTCACTCATTCGTTCAATCAGCCAATCACTACATCGCTCGCTCAACAAGACGTTCGTGCCCTTCGCATCGCTGCATCGCTTATGCATGTCAATAAACAACATCCCATCTCATCTTACGTCGCCCCTTGTCACAACTCTTGCCAGGAGTCAGGAACGCACAGGTAGAGAGGGTAGACGGTCAGTGAACAAAGGGTGAAAGGTGAAACAATCACTTCGGTACCACCCATCACCCATCACTCACTGCCTCCTAAACGACGTTCGATCAAAGGACCATAAACTACTCTCAAAGCATCGCATCTCGTTGCACTAGAGGAAAGGAGCGAGCATAAGCAACAAGGTGAGTACGAGTATGCTCAACCACAGTACCGCCCACAGTACCGCCCACCGTACCATGTCAAAGAGTGCTTCTCCTCTGAGAACACTTACTACACCCTGCCTTCCCCGCACTACTAATACCGCTGAACATGCTGACACCGACCCCACCGCCCTCCCCTTCCCTTACCCTGTCGATCGCCTCCGGAAGGTGTTTGTCCTCGACTGTTGTTCTTCCCGCTAAATTCTGGGCCAGCAGATCTGCAATAGTACTGCTATACGCGTCGACCAACCCGACTCGACTGTAAATACCCTGTACCATATCGCCTCCTCCATCTTCTATTGTTGTTCTCATTCCACCAAGCAGGCCCGTGACCTGATTCCGCTGTGACTTGTAATCTTGTTTCATCCGTGAGTTTTCAGCGCTCGTCTTCAGGATCATACGGATCCCCTGGTGTTGATGCTCACGATCACTCCGCTTTGCTAGCGTCTTTACGATTTCCGTTCTTTGGCTGTAGCAAAACATCGCGCACAGAACCTTCGGCTCGGTCCCATCACAAAGTCGTAGATCATACCTCAACTGTTCATCGTGCATTGTGCATGTCTGTCTCTCTATCAACACTCTGGCGTGATCCCTCCGTACACTCCCGCATCGACATACACGACCGACAGCGTAGGAGAAGCCAGCAGAAGACGAAGCAAACATGAGCGTGGTGGCAAGCCCTCCCTTGCATCACCAAGCCTTTTCCGACACGGAGATCTACAATCCGGGCTCTGTCTCGGCCCATGCTGAGTCACCGCCAACCACCTTGCCCATACCCCATGCCATCGCCTTTCCAGCCT